>JASVEC010000052.1:0-241133 GCA_030770535.1 Batkoa obscura | reverse complement strand
ATTGTTATTAACTCTATGTTGAGATATTTCCATATCTTTCAGAGAAGCAGCAATTGCAGCTGCTAAATCTGGATCTTCTTCTGATTTATTTCAGGCTTTTTCACTTCATGGTAATCGATATATGTTTCTTTGTCTGATGCGTTTTTTTTGGCTTCCGTAAGTGAAAGTTCTATTGCTTTCCTTAAATCAGCATCAAAATCAGAAGAGTTCATATCAGCATAGTTATTAGCTTTAGTTTCTGGATTATTTGCGTTGGGTGGAGTTTCTGTGGAAATAAACTCTGAGAGTGAAAGAGATGTTGAGCTATTAAATGTAATTATTATTTGTAAATATCAATATGACTATTTTCTTACTCGTTATTCACCCTTTTGAGTCCAAGGTAACACCCAGTACATACTCTTACGGGTCATTTATCCCGAAATGTGGAAGTGGAACACTATTGCTGGAACATGTTTGGCAGAATGTTTGACCACAGTTACGACAATGATGCTAAATGATATTTAAACTCGAATCTTCAACATTTAGTCAAAATATCTACCTTTCTATTAGTAAAAGTAAATGCGGTTCTACATCTCATACAAACTTCTGAGTCTGTCCATTCTGGGGCCTATAAAAATTAGGCACAATTAAAATGATAATAAATGGTATTACTATTTTAGTATCAATCATTGCACTTGATAAACTTTCTGGAGGTGGGAAAATATAGCCTTGAGCCTTCAAAGCACCAAAGATTTGAGAGGTATATATCAAATCAGATCTGCCCTTAAATGAAATGGACCAGCTTTGAATAGATTCTAATAATCGCGTTTTTACTTGTGGATTTATACCACCCTATAATCAAATATAATTAAGCCATGAGTAATTAAATAACTGTATTATATTTACTGGGTGCTTTAATATTGAGACTAAATCATCCATAAATTCTCTACTAGCTAATTCTTTTAAAAATAAATCTCCAGCATTCTTCACACAAGTATCAGCTAACTAATCAAAAAGTTATAAATCATAACTTATTATACGAGTTGCTACTTACTGTTAAAGCTAGTAATTGTACATTTGGGTTAGCATGCCTTAGTCTGCGCCTTAATGAAGTTATTACATCTTTTGGGTTAAACGTTTTTGACCTTATCTGGTCACTTATTTCTAAGTTTAAAGCAATGTCTTCTTGGCCACTTGGTAGATTTTCGGAGGTCGCCTTATCTTTAAACTAAATTAAAACCAAAAAAAACTTTTATTAGATATTGAGGTTACCTATCAACTCGTCCAAAGGGTTATAGCCAAATATTGAGGAAAACATAGTTGAATTGTAAACTATTTGTATCAAAGATTGGTTTCTAAGCTTTTTATGTTTGACCTATATTTATCCATTTTTTGTCGATTTTTAGTTTGCTTATGCTATAGCCAATAGGATGCTGAGTTTTAAATGGCTGTAAATTGAAAATTTCACAGTTTTTCGCCACAGGGAGATTGACGTCATGAATTTTTTATTAAGTTTATAGGTAATAATAATAATACAAATAGATACTGATTGAATCTTTATTATGCATAATAGTTAATTTAAGTCAATAATAGGAAGATGGATTAAAAATCCCTGAATTAAGCCATGTCAATAACAATAAATACAGCATTACTATCACCTAAATTTTTGAACTCCAAAGACTCAACGTCAGTTAGTCCACCAATAAAAGCACCATCCCCTGGTTTTAACCTTTGCTCATAATTAATGGATAACAAAGATGAACTATCGTCATCAGAGATATGGTGTACATATCCTTTCCTTTTGGTTCCGTTTTGTATTTCGCAAATTACTTTTTTCCCTGGCTCTAACTGGGAATAATATATATATGAATCCGAGTTTATTCCCAAAGTATTTTTTATCTTAGTTTCATTTTCAAGTTCTTTTTTAACTTCTTTTACTTCAGTTTTTGTTTCGCCTTTATCATTTTTTATTTTGTTTTTTTTACTTTTTTCGTCTTCAACTTGTATATGAGTAATTGGAACTTTATCTACTTTATGGTATGGGGATATCAAAGGTATCATTTTGTTTTTAGTATACTCAAAGTCGAATTTCTTATGAGAGTAGCTACTTTCCAAATCTGAAAAACTAGGTGCAAACCATAGCTGTAAGTATTGCAAAGTATCATCATAACTTCCATTTTCTTCAAGGTGTTTTATTCCATTTCCACATGTCATTAATTGGCAACTTCCTGCATCTAAACTTAAGTTGTTGTCAATAGCTATTCCTTTTTAGTACAAACATTCAATTATAATATTAAAGCTTACAGTCATAATGATTCAAAGTTCCTTTCAAAACAATAGTAACGATTTCAAAATCTTTTCTTAAAAGCTGTGGAAATCCTTTACCTAATAAATTTAATATTAACAAGTGATATTATAAGTATTAAAAATTAAAAATTCTATTTACCTGGGCTAATGAAATCTTCATTAAAGACTCTTAAAGATCCATGTCCAATATATCTATCATCTACATACTTCCCAAATTGGAAAGTGTGATGTGATTTTAACCATCCAGATTCTGTTAAGCCTCTATCTTGATTCTGTCTCTTTATAATTTGAATTAATGGATTAATGTTATTGGGTAAATAAGGCTCTTCCTCAGAAGGTTTATCGATATATGGACCAGTATTTAACTTTGGCCTTTTTGGTTTTTCAGGCACATGCTCCTTTTCTTCTTTCGGTTTAAACCATTTATTTAAAGTATCTTGACTTATTAACCTATTTGCTACGTATCCTATTAATTTCATCACTAAATATATACTGACTGGTAAAGCCAACATATATAATTGTGAAGTGAAGGCGGAAGATAAAGTTGATTGAAAGTCCATTCCTTTTAATATATAAAGAAAGAGTTAAGCTTTAACTTATAGGTCGATTATTTAAAATACCTTTCCATGCGTTTAAACCCAAATTTCGCATAATGAATCCCCAAAATTAAATTTTAATTTAAAAATTGCATAACTTGAATCTAAGGATTAGCCTTTTTTTATAATTATAGAATGAAGTTCAAGTACCTAACATTGTTTTTGTTGCACTTATATGTTATTACTTCAAAAAACATATACGGAATACATCCTAGATTCACTAAATTAAATATATGTGAATCAAGAGAATATTCAGTGAAAAAAGCCAATGGTACATTCTTACATATTACAGGTAAATGAATAAAAAGTTATATTTTATTAATGTTAATTTTCAAAGATATTCATATTGACCCTGATTACATGAACGGTAGTGATCCAGATGAATTATGTCACCGAAAAAACAGCGACGGAGCCAAAAATATTGCTGGAATATACGGTGCATTGGGATCTCGCTGCGATAGTCCAGATATATTAGTAGAAGAATCTTTTGAATACATAAATAATCGATTTCATAATGTTGATTTTATTATTTACACTGGAGATAGTTCTAGACATAATAGAGACAAAAAGGCACCAAGAACAAAAGAGCAAGTTTTGACAGACCATAGTTTAGTTTTTGATTACTTTAATAAGAATTTTAATTTATCAAGAACAATTTTAATCCCTACTATTGGAAATAACGATGTTATTGAACATAATGCCTTAACTGCTAATGATAAAATTTTTAAGACTTTATTTGATTTATGGAAGCCAAACAAGCTGCTTAGCTTTTACAATAGCGAAAAAGAGAAAGACACCTTTTTGAAAGGCGGGTATTGGGCTCAGGATTTTGGTTTTAGTACTAAACTTAAGCTACTCAACATAAATTCAATGTATTTATATGTTGCAAATAAAGAAGTCGCAGATTGTAGTGACCCAAGTTCACCAGCAACTATTATGCTACATTGGTTGGAAGAAAAACTAACCTGGATAAAGGAAAATGATCTTAAAGCTTATGTTATGGGTCATATACCACCTCATGATGAGTTAAATCGTAGAATTTTAAAAAAAGAATGTTATAATAAATTAATTAACTTGGTTGGACAGTATTCAGGGAATATTGTAAGCTTATTTTGGGGCCACACAAATAGTAAGTACATTGTTTTACTATATTTATCTTAATATTTAATATTATTTTAGCGGATGTTATTTCATTTATAACCAGTAATAAAAAGCACAATAAATATGAATTTATTACTTTGACTGGAGATGACAGGCCAGAATATACTTGGAAAGATAAAAATATTGTAAATATAATGACAACTGGTCCAAGTATAACGCCATATAATCACCCAGCTCTTAGATATTATATATATACCCCATTTGATGGAGAATTATTAGGATATACCCAATATTATGCGAATTTGACAGAAGCGAATGAAAAGGGTAAAAAAGGACTGAAGTTTATAGAGGAATATAATACGTGGTATGACTATCATTTGAACTCGTTGTCTTTAAAAAATTTTAGAAAGTTTATACATGAATTAATGATAAGTGATAGTCTATGGAATTTATATAAAGTGCATCAATCTGTAGGCTCATATGAGTACTTAAAATATCCACCACCTAAATTTGATATAAAAAATTAGATCTATTAAAGTTAAACGATAATAAAAGTATTTGCTAATAAATTATATTTTATTCTTCTATTTTATTTGGTCTTTTTTTAATTAATTCTAATAAAATTGGATTAATTTCGGTTAGCTCTTTGTTAACCTCTGCTAATTCTTGTTCCAAGTTATTTAATTTATCTTCTAAAACAGTCAAATATCTTTTATCATCGACTTTTGAAACAGGGAAAGATTCTGGTAAAGAAGTAAGAATAGAATCCACAACATTTTTCATTGAATAATCAGGTAAAGTTGATGTAACGCTTTGGTCGTTCAATATCTTTTGCTTACGGTAATTATTTAATGTCGTATATACCATTTGCAATGCACTAGCTCCGAGTCCATAATAAAACATTCCAGGTGCTATTTTTTTACTACCAACTAAAAATATTATTATCATAATTTAATACTATCAATTTACTTACATATTAATCCAGACATTAATCCACCAGTTGCCATTCCAGATATGGTTGATATGTATAAATCATCAGTATCTCTAGTCACTCCTTTTTTCAAGCCTTTATAAAAATTACGTTCATCTTGTCTTGCAGACATATTATTTCTCATAGCTTAATAAAATTAATATGTATGTGATATAAAGATAAAATAAAAGTACTAAAAAAGACTAAGCCCAGCATTCCCCAATTGGCACCCATCTTTAATCCATTCTTAAATGCGTTTGGTTTCAATAAACTCATGCTTAATACTGTTCCTATTGTCATACCAGTAGCAGCTAAAATACTTTAGTTATTGATATGTTTTGATATTTCCTTTGTAGATTTACCTGCTAATCCAGTCTGCTTTAGTGTAGTTTTGATTTTGCTCTCTAATGTTGCTGTTTGATAATTTTCTTTATCCATTTGTATTATTTTAAAAAAAAGTTTATAAATGTGTTAGTTTTGAAATATAGATTAAATTTAAGTTGAGATAAAATTCCTTCGATTTAGCCAATAGATTTTATAAAATTCTTAAACTCCAGGTTCAAAATACATTTTATTTATGCTTTTTATAAAAAGTATGGTACAATATTTTTATCTGAGCTTTGTTAGATTATTTTTAAGCTTACCTGTTAATAAAAAAGCCCTTACTAGTGAATAGATTGAGCTACTGATTAAGTCAAATTTTTTCAAAAATAAGTGACAGTAAAACAAGCTAAATTATTCTATCTGACAAATAAATTTTTGAAAAAATTGGAAACTGGTATGAAAATGAGATACTGTCAGATTCATAGTGCATTAGATTTCTTATACCGTTACTGTTAGTATACTCCTAAATTACTATACCCTATAAATTTCATTACTATATTAAAAAACATATGGAATGAGTGTTTTTTGTTCCATCACTTTTTCCATTTTTAAATGCTATTTAAGTGGAAAAACTATCACTAAAACCCTTAAAAACATCCCTATATTAAGAGGCAATTTTATTTTTAAACTATTTTATCTCCAATAATCTACTTAAAAAGAAAATGTGACTAGATGAGACTGGTTCGCCTTAGAGAACACCCCTTACCAAATACCCAAACTATCATAAACCATTAAAACCTTATAAATAAACCGCACTTTGCACAAAACATTTTAATTACATTCTGATCTTACCAACACCGTGTTTCATCTCAATCTCATCAAAATCTTACTTACATTGTATTAAATGCTTCAATACACCTTCCAAACTACCAAGAAAGAAGCTAACCGCTTATACAATTATCACTACTAGCAAAGTTCTTTACATCATATTTAATAGTGGGCTGAAGCTTAAAAATATTATCTTATACATGGACTTTAAAACCTACTTTTCAATTATCAAATACTTATCTACTATAAAGTGTAACAATACAATATTCCACTAAAAAATTTTATTACAGCGACATCCAGTTTAATATTGAAGCTTCTTTTTTCAATTTATTAAAATCAGCTTCATCAATGTCACGTATACGCCTTATAATAACTAATACAGGAACGCCAGTACTGGGTTTAAAATTGATACTCATATCGATACTCTCTAACTTAAAATAATCAACTTTAAGTACCTCAAGGGCTGGAAAAAGAGATAAAAAGCAAAGAAAATGGTTGAACGAGTCAACAAAAGATTCAATTGTAATCTGTTTTACGGAGTTACACCTAAGAGAATCATACTTTAAGTTATAAATATCGTCATTGCTTAAATCGAAATCGTCAAATATTTCATTGATATTAGACTCAACTAAATTGATATATAAATGTTGGATGTGTGATAGTAATGAAACTTGTTTAAATAATTCCTTTGATATTCCACTAACAGTAATTTCCTTTAGACTCGAAAGCCTTAAAAATTTGTAATTAACTGTACCACCTGAATCGGTTGGGTAAAAATGGCCCAAGCTAACAATGTTACTGCCTTCAAATGTTTTTAAATCGTTATCTGCATTATCACTATCAAGATATTTGCCCTCATAATCTACTATTTTCACACTCTTTATTTTTTTTAAATCACCAAACACGTTAATTTCATTGACATAATCCAAATTCACCCTGATGTCTAACTCCAAATCAGGATTAAAGTTTATACTTGGATCATTTTCTACTTTTAGTTTGTAATTGGCATCTAGATTAATCCAATTATCAGTAGCATAAAAATATGAGATGGCGCGTAATTCTAATTTCCTTAATTTTTTAAATTCCTTCTTAATAATATCTAATCCATATAGGTATAGATAATTAAAATTTGTGTCTAGCAAAAGGGATCTGAGCTTATTTGGATTCAAATATTTTATAAGATCATAAACGATTATAATATCCCCACTAACTTCGACCACCTCAAGCTGCTTTAAACTCATTTTAAACAATTCAAATACTTCTATATATTTGGGAGATTCAATAACTAACTTTTTTAACTTTGGTAGTTTAACATCTAACACACCTTCCTTGAAATTATAATTTCCGAGTGTCTCTGTGTATTTTATTGATAATACATTGGGACAATAATTTAGACATTCAATAGTATTACTATTTATGCTTAAATGCTTCATCAATAAACCATTACCTTTGATAAACTTCTCTTGGTGAGATTGGTACTCTTCAAACTCACCGTAAGTCGAATAAATCAAATTATATTCAATCACACTTTCTATAACCTTAAAAAATCGCTTCTTTAAAAAACGTAGATTAAATAATTCGTTAGGATATATTAGTTTAAAGATCTCTTTTAAATTATTATCTGGTAGTTGTTCAAGCCTTAATGTCATTTAGAGATAAAGTTAATAAATAGTAGAAATTTTTTTTATTTGAACTTATCTAGTTTAAATGAACGATTGTGATTTTTCTTTCTTTTTATCCTTTGCATTTTTTCGGCAAATTGACGTAAACTGTTTCTATGGCACTAAAACATTATTGGTTCTATAAGCAGTTTTGTTGCTTTTCATTTAAAAATACCAATCAGTTTTGCTAAATCAAAACAATTACAACTTTTAAGGATAAGCTAAAATAATGAGTGAACAATGTGAAAATAAAATTTTAGAAAATTAAAAATATGATATTCAAACGTTTTCTAAATATTATACTACCATCTGTGTAAAAGATTATTGTACAGAATATGCCTAATTGATCGAAGTTCACAAATAATAAATAAAAATTCTTATTGTTACCGATTGAGAAAAATAAAATAGCTTATTTTTAAGCACAACATTCCATACATTTTTAGAGTTATTGAAATTAGGTTTTCCCCCAGTATAATAATCATGACCCAATTTTGCTTTTTATTTTCAGAGTTTACCACCTTTGAAATTTGCTTGCTAGTCTAATCAGGTTTAACTTACCAAAAAGCAACAAACTAAAATTTTCATGAGATAAATCTATCATAGTGTATTTAAAATCATCAATCATTTTGAATGAAACCAGTATACAATATTATATATATTAGCAAGCTTTAAAGGTCAAGTAACAAAGTTAATTTAAAATCCATCTTTTTGTTTCTATATTAAATAAATTATACGCTTTTCTGCTTTATCAAATCTACGCTGCTATATGTTTCTTTTTTTTAAATATCAATTTGATCCTGGTTGTAGCAGCAAATGTACCTACTGTTTAAAATGAGAAACTCTTTTTCAATAAGAAACTTTATCTGTAGCAATTGTATATGTCTACTACCTAGTTTTGTCTATAAAAAAAGAATTTATAAATGATATTATCAGATAGCCTCCTAAAAATATTTATCTTAGAAAAACCCACATTGTGTAATAATTGCGGTATAGGCAGAAAACAAGGGTAGTTGTTATAAGGGCTTTTCAAAATTAATAGTTGATTTATAGTTGATTTATAGTTGATTTTCAATTAGCCTTTCCTCCTTAACTAATCTTTCGCTTCTTGTGAATCCCTCTTATAACCCTTCTCATTGATGTTTCTTGTTTAGATAGAATTTTTAGTTTTGTTTTTTATTTTAAAAAACAATGCTTATTAAATATAAAAACTGTTGCTTACTTAATGAAATATTTAAGAACTTTATAATTTGATCATTAAAAATCTTAATTGTGTAGAATTTTTAACCTATCACGGCCTTAGCAAGAAGAAAATTTAAACAAACTAAAGTAGAATCTTCATTAAGGATTATCATTAAAATGAACAAAATAAAAATTTCCATATAATTTTCTAAATTTGTTCATTTTAATGATAATTCTTAATGAAGATTCTACTTTAGTTTGTTTAAATTTTCTTGCTAAAGTCGTGATAGGTTAAAAATACTTCAAATTGAATGAATATAATAACATTTAAGCTTTAGGTGAATTCCAAACTAATATAATAAAAGGCCATAATTATTTTTAATAATGTATATACTATGTATAATAAACGTAGTATTACTGAAAACTATCTTATAACAATCGTAGCTTTTAATATCAAATAAGTCAGCTTGAACGACAACAAAATCAAGTCCAATATTTTAATATTCATTTAATTGGCTACTAAAAATGATAAAAACATCACTCAAAAAAGCTTTTATTTTTCAAAAAAAATCAAATTCTATTGACTCTTAAAAATTCAAAAAAATAATAATGAGCCAATCCAATACATATCATATAATAACAAATTGGTTAAAAAGATCCAACATTATTCAAGAAAATGATACTAATTTTAAATTCACACAATATTATGATGCAGATGTATCTTTGATTCAAATATTACTTGAAGCCGATTCATTGTTTGAAGGTAATAGAGGGAACATTGAAGATTTGGCCGAGAACTTTGAGTATCATTATGACCAAATGTAAACTATTTCATTATTTTTAAAGTAATGTTTGAACTAATTATTTACTTATTTTAGTATCAATGGTAAATCTTTGGAAAATATACAGAATTCAGATTCTATTTATACAGGATTATTGGAAGAAAGAAATGTATGGAAATTAATTAAACATATATGTCAAGAACGATTTATAAAAAACAATTTACAATCTGTGGAACAAGAAAATGAAATATTACCCCCCGAAACTGAATTTCCATTAACGGATTTTTCCTTAATGCAACATCTATTTGATAACTCTTGGAAAATATCAAAAGCTTCAGTAACTAGTTTTATCAATTTTCTTGAATTTTATAATAATAATGTTGTTCTTTTTTTATATTTTAAACTATAGTGTGTAAGATCTTGGTTAGAAGAAATAGCAAGTGAATTTAATAAAATAGAACCTAGAACGGGTGGCTGGCTATATACAAGAGCAGAATTATCGGCTCATACAAGACAATTAAAACCAATATTTAATGACCATGTAAATGAACTAGATCCGGACGCTCCATATAGATCATCAAAACAATTACATATTGAAGATGAAGTAAAAATTCGAATTTCTTAACTTGTTAATTAACTTGATATAAAATTAGAAATATGAAAAAGAGTTATTGAAGTCGTTATATTTCCTTATACGTCGAGGTAAAATTGAAGAAGCATTCAAGTTAGCTTTATATTCGGATCAGCCTTGGAGAGCTGCTTCAATTCAAGGTGGTCTATATTTCAAAGACCCTTCCTTTGGTAAAAAAAAATCATGAATTATAATTTTATTTAGATTTTTTGTTTTTAATATTTAATTATAGAATTAGAATTTAATGATGGGTTAAGTTATGAAATGGAAAAAGAAAGTGGATATGATATGTCAGAAGGTGAAGATGAATTAGAAGAAGAAGAAGAAGCAGGCGGTAATTTTAATAGACCTTTATGGAAGGCTACTTGCTATATGATTTCTAATGATGTAAAAAAATGTATAATTGAATATATATTAAGTCATTAATATTTTTAGTCCAAAAACTATGTTTATGAACGTGCTTTATATGGTGTTTTATGTGGCGATCTTGATAATGTAATTTTATATTATATTTTTATTTTTTATTTTTTATTTTTTAATTATAATTATAATTTGATAGATATTATCAGCATGTGAAACTTGGGAAGATTATTTATGGGCTTATTATAATTGTATGATTGAATCTAAAGTTGAAAAAGTAAAACAATATTTAATTTTAAATCTTAGTGTTCAATTTAAAACATGATTCTTTAATTTATTTAGTATTTAAAATTATGTCGCAAAAATGAAATTTCATGCCCATTGCCTGGACCACCTCAAGTCGAACTAGATGAAACCGAATTTTTTATGAAATTAGAACAATCCAGTAATCGATTAATTAATATAAAGGCATCTAGTTTTTACAGTCAATTAAACAAACATATTATATTAAATACATTGGATAATTTTTTGGATACAATATCAACAAGTATAAAAGAACATGGATTTAATTATCCCAATAAGTAAGTTTATTGTATATTTTTTATTAAACAGCAATATACAATTATTATTTTTTGAAAATTAGATTAGAAACTGTACACATAAGATTATTATCCTTAATTGTTATCTATTTACAATCCGTTGATATAATGAGTATTAATGAAACTACAGATAATATATTAAGATGTTATATATTTCGATTGATGAATATTAAAGAAGTAAATATTTTTAACTTCCTTTTAAGCTTTTTTTATTAAAACTATTTGTTTAGCTTCGACTAGCAATATTTTATTGTTCTAAATTATCGCGACATATGCAATTAGAAACATATACTGATATATTAGCAGGTAACAACGATTATAATCAATTGATTAAGTTAAAATCATAATCATATTAATATCAATAAATAATTAGGCTTAGAAGGCCCCTTAAAAAAGCGTTTAGAATGTTTAAATTATGGAACAATTCATGGATTAAATCATGATAATCTATTAGTTTATACAGCTCAAAAATGTTTACAAAATAGCGGAGCATTTGAACCCATTCAAGAAGATATTAACTATTGTGAATTTGATTTTTCTACTTTAGTTAAAAAAGTAGATGATATTATTACAAAACAAATTCGCTCTTTTGAATGGATTACTAGTGATCCTTCTCTCTATTCAGAAGCTATCATTTTATGTAATCAATTATGTAGAAAATACATGTGTAAGTATAAAACAGAAATGTAGATATATTATATTAAGATCGAATTAATTTATTATTTATTTAGTATCCGGAAAATTATGGGCAGTAGATCAATTGTTAAAATCAATGCCTAAAAACTTTGTATTACCGGAATGGAAAGCAGATGCTGAATCAGATCCAACTCAAGAATCCTCTAAACAATTAATATTAGCAGCTCAAGAATTTTTAAATTATGGTATTTGTTTAGAAGCTTTTAGACAATTAGATCGTTGGATTTTAATAATGAAACGTAAACCAAAATTTACTGCGTAAGTATTTAACTTTAGATTTATTATTTTATAATTATTAACGGTGATTTTTAGAAGAGAATATAAAGAATGGGAAATTGAAGCTAAAGTAAGTAATTTTATGGGATTTTTATTGTTTGTTAATTATATTAACTATGTTGAATTATTAAATTAGGATATCACTTGTTCAACTGAACTTGCCTTGAGATATGCTTTAAATTCGGATTGGATGTTAAATTGTTTTCCAGATGGTTCAATTAATTCAGCTAGTTCATTACATTTTGGTTCCTTGAGTAAAATCAATATAATAAATTATAAGAAATAATTGACTAACAAATAAAAAAATAGATATGAATGTTAAAGAAGAAATCAGTATTTTACGTCAAGTATATATTCCGGAAATGGTATTTTCATTATATAAATTATTAACTGAAACAAAGGATATAATACCAGAGTAAGTTCATTAATTCAAATCCCAAACAAATCACTTAATAATTCTATTTACTAGAAATTATTTACGCTCATTTGAAATGTGTGAATTAGTAGCTGGGGAAAAATTAGGATTATATAAAACTATAATGAATCGTTCTATTAATGCTAGAGAAACTAGAAATGATTTACCTATTTTAACCAAATTGATTGGGGAAGCCGGAGTGGAATATTTTGATTATACAGAAAGGTCAAATACAGAAAATCAATTGTTTCCAGATTTAGAAGAAGAAGAGATGAGTGATATATTATAAGTTATAGGAAGATGGGTGATGAGGAAGATTAAAGAGATTTTATAAATAAATTAATTATTATTATTAATTAGTAAATAAATGATTATTTTTTATTATCGTATATTTTTATTAAATGAGCTATTTGATATTTTATAATTTTATTACTTTTATGTTAAATCAATATATTTTTGTCCTTGACTAAAAATGGCAAGCTTTATTTTGCTAAAAAAGAAAAGTAAAATTGAATCAGTTAGAAAATGGTAAGGATCTCTAGTTAAAAACATTCTTACTAACACCTATTATAATATATTATTGAAAATGATCATATTTATTAAGTTAAATAGATGAAGATATCAACCTATAATAATTTATCATTAGGGAATGTATTTTTGTTCAAGAATTTTACTAACAAATTTTCTGCTCAAATAGCGCTTAAAAAATGGAAAAAGTAATGAAGTCAAAAAAAACACCCCCATTAGCTATTCTAAAAAAACATGCTTCACTTTTTGCTTTGAAATTATTGGATTCAATTTTTGCAATTTAAAAAGTATAAAATCCAATTTAAAAATTAAGTTCTTGCTAACCACTTAAAAATTCCAAACATTTCAAAATGGATACCAAAGAAATTAGTGAGATTAAAGAAAATAAAGATTCTGCACCATTAACTAGAGTATCTGGTAAGTTCGATAATAATAAACCTTCCTCTCTCATTGCCACATTCACTCGTTATTCTTAACTTATAAATTAATTAAATATCTCTAATAGGTCGAGTATGGAAAGATTCAAGAAAACCAAGCCAACGAAACATGCAATTAAAGTTAGGTAAAAATACCTGGAAACTAAGAGAAGAGGAAAGAAAAAAAGAAGCCATGTTGAAAGAGCATTTAAAACAATTAAAAGAAGAAACTGAAAATAAGAAAAAAGTAAGTAGATTGAAAAAAGATTGAAATTCATATAAACAGGATTTGGGATCAAGAGTAGAAATGGGTTTTTGAAGTTGTTCATTGATAAAATCTCTCTTTTTTAGGCTCGTGGTGAAGCTTTGGCTGCTAAACGTATTAAAAAAGAAGCTAAAACTAAAGAAGAAGCATTGAGAAATACGGTAACAAAACTTTTATCTTAGCCATTAAATTAGACTTTGATTAATTAACTACTTTTAAAATTAATATAGATGTCAGCTAAACGCTATGATCGAATGCAACGAAAGTTAGCTCGTAAAGCTAAAATAGCTGCTAAAAAAGCCGAAAAAATTGCCCAAGATGAATCATAGAGTATTTTTATTAATCTTATAGAGAATAACCCATCATTTTTTTTATATTATTTACTAATATTAAAATAAATTTAAGTTTTTATTATTGATTTATTGTAACGATTTAGGAGTGAGTTTATTTTTTTATACAAAAAGAAGATAGGTACTAAGATTGAGATAATTTAAAATAAAATTAATTTTTCAATTAATTTTTCTTGTTCTATTAGTAACGTTTTCTATATAAATGAGATTAATTATTAGCTATAAATAATAAAGATATATCAACTTACTAATAGTTCTTTTTTTTCTTCAATTTGATATCTTACTAATTTTAAATCGGGTGGTAATTCATGGTAAATTTTTATTTTGGAATGATAGGTAGCTAATTGAGATTCTAATATAATTAATTGTTCTTTTAGCTTATTTAGATCTTTTATCCTTAATTCTTTGGCGTCTAAATTTTTATTTTCCCAATCTACCTTTAAATTTATATTAATATTAATAATAGTGTTTAAGATGTATTATATGGGGATGTTTTTTTTGGCTTGATTATTTTTTCCATCTTTTGAGCGCTATTTGAGTGGAAAAATTGTTAGCAAAATTCTCAAATACAAAAATATATCCCCATATTGTATTATAAATTTAACCTACCTTTAAAAATTTCACTCTTTTTTCATATTCATTAGCTTTTAATTGTAAATTAAAACTATCTTTTTTCCATGTTTGAGTTTTGTGTTTAATTAACTCATTCATGGTTTCTAAATTTAATTTTAAACTAACATTAATATTAATATAAAAATAAATCAAATTAATTAAATAATTAAATTACTCTTTTAGTTTCCCATTTTCAAACTTAATACGCTTCATAATATCTTCCATTTGATTTAATTTATTATCTATCTTATCAATTTCATTTTCTTGATTGAATAGTTCTATTTGATGATAAGAGATAGCTAATTGTAAACTAATATATAAGATATAAAAAAATAATCTTATTATTTAAATTATAATAAAATAACCTACTTTTCAATATCAACATCTTTAGTATCTAATAAAATACTTAACTTCACTAAAGAATCTAAACATAATTGGCCAATATTACTCAAATCCTCATCAAGTAAATGAATCAATTGTAATTTTTCTTTTAGTTTAATACCTAATAACATTGAGCTTTCTTCTTAATTAAAATAGATAGAAATAAAGTTTACTTTGCTCAACATATTCCTCACTTTTTTGTTGATAATATTGATTAACTTGATAATAAATTGTTTCTTTTTTTCGATATTCTTTCATCTCTTGTTCTAGTATTAATATACTTTCTTCGTCTTTTTTATAATAAGGTATATCATCGAACAGTTCTTGTAGCCAAAGATTGATCTAAGAAGTAGTAAATGATATTATTAAATACCAATTACCATCGTTTATCTTAATGTTTAAATAACTCACCTTTAAAATCCTATCTTGTTTATTTTGGTTTTGAGTTAAATTTTGTTGATAAGTAGACAAGTTAATAGAATTATTAAATGAAGTTTTTAGATTTAAAAAAAAACTTTCTTCTTCTTCTTCTTCACTTTGAAATATCTTTTGCTTTTTTATATCTTCTTTTTTATCTTCTACTTCATCCTTTATTGGACTTGAAAAATGATTTATACTATTATTCCGTTTATCCATCCTTTTGATTCAGTTTAAAAAAGAAGATTTTGATTACATTAAAAATAAAGTTAAAACAACTGAAAAAAATATTTAAAATCGATTTACCAAATTTGGAAATTGACTTAATAAAATAACAAATAAAAATATTAACTTAATTTTTTATTTCTATACTCCAATATAAAACTAACTGTTATTCTATTTTTTTTACTTGAAATTTAAAATTATTAGCAATCTCTTTATATTTTTGATGTAATTCTTGATTTTCATTTTCAAGCTTCTGTATTGTATCATTAAGCAACACATCTAAAAAAGATTAATCAATAACAAATAAAAAACTAAAATACACCTACTTAATTCCTCAATTTCCCTTACACCCTCCGCATCTCCACATAGCTGTAGAAACATCATTTCCGTTTGATTAAATATTAAATACATTTTCAATCTATTATATAAGTCCATTCTTTTCTGCCTTTGTAATAATCGATTTTTTAACATCATTGAAAACCAATGAGGTTGAGGTCGATTTTGATATCTGATAAAAGTATAAACAAATGAGGTTTTTACTAAATATCCTTTAGCACTAGGTGCTTGTTTAAGTTTCTTTGGCCTTTCTTTAATCTCTGGTTCATATACTCTCGGATCTAATGGTATTTTTAAATATGGGTATCTCATCTTTGATAATTTAGAACGTAAGTCGATGATAGATCGATGTGGATGAGTATCTTTCTTTTATGTTATCTTTAAATACAAAAATTGAATAATCTAATAAATAATTACTCTGGGATGTTGTTTTATCTAAAATAAAGTATAAAATAAAGTATAAAATAACAATAAAATACAATAAAGATACTAATATTATTCAAACTTACACAATCAACTATTTGTTTCAGTTTACCCGTTCTACCCCAAACCAAGTCGTCTAGAAATTTCAATTCACTTATATCTCCCTTTAGACATTTCTCTAGCCTCTCTTTCACCTATCTCTATTTTAATTCATTATAATCCAACACTCAAAAAAACATTACCTACCTCTATCCCCTCCTGTATCAAAAATTTTAACTTTATATTATCATATTGGAATTTATGAAACTTAAATCTTTCTTTTGTAAAGTTTTGTATATAGTTTCGATACATATCAAATTGAAATTGAGTACTTAATTTTAATAAATCGCGATATAAATGTACTACTTGTTTTTTCCGTATTTGTTTCCATGTTGGTAAAGAGGATTTGATTTTTTTATTTAATAATTGAGGAAGTGGCTTATACCCCATTAATCGTATTGAGATTAATTGGAAGTTGATGATTAAGGGCATTAGTTGAAGTTGAACTGGATTTTAGTAATTTATGAGATTTAAAGGGATGATTTACTTCGAAATGTTTTTTTTTCAACCAGTTGCTAAGATCGAGGGGGTGGGGGTTGTTTGAAATTTTATTAAAATTAGCATCAAAATTTTAAATTAAAAAAATCAGAATTTTGCAATGTTTAAGGTGGATCTAAAAATTACATCAAAAGCTTCATTAATTCTTCAAATAAGAACCATGTCCTTCAATAATTTTTATTTTTAGAAATGACATATTTTTTATCAATCCCTTAAAATTTTTATAAAAGAATAGTAAA
Source organism: Batkoa obscura (assembly GCA_030770535.1). Classification (NCBI taxonomy): domain Eukaryota; kingdom Fungi; phylum Entomophthoromycota; class Entomophthoromycetes; order Entomophthorales; family Batkoaceae; genus Batkoa; species Batkoa obscura. Next base: position 223,640 of record JASVEC010000052.1, on the reverse strand, counting down.
TTCACTTCTAATCTCTGGATTTTCACCCCAATATCCTAATTAGAATATTTTTTGAAAACATATTCTTATACTTTACTTCCGCCATTTTTGTAACTAAGAACCAAACTTTTTAAGCTTTTTGTAATTTTTTTATAAGATTGTGATAAGTAGTTTTATGTATATCTTTCATGATTGATGTAAGGATCGTTACGTTTACTTTGAATTTAAAATACTAGTTTTTGCTTATAATAATACTTATCCATCTTTAAATCTGTTATTTCAATATATTAATATATAAACAATAATATAAAAATAAATGATCTGGATAATAAGCTATTAAAAATAAAAAGGTATATCTGATTTTAACGTTTTTTATTTTGTTAATAAAAATGGGAAAAAGCGTTTGATATAAAGTGATATATCATAAAGTGGAAATAACATTTAGATTAAACTTTCGATACAATTTTTTAAACAATAAATAGTTTTCACTCTACCTTATATTAACAATGGTTCAATTGTAACTTTTATCCTTTTATTTCTTATTTATCTTTATATTATTCTAATACTCAACCACATCTAGATATATTAGTCTAATATAATTGCATATAAACAATAATATAAAAATAAGGGCTTACATACTTAAGAAGGACCCTCCAAGTTACTCTAGTTCCAGAAATATGTAATTCAGATAGTTAATAGTTAAGATAATTAATAGTTGAGAATAATAAAAACTATTGAAGTTGAATATTTATATTAACAAACATTTAGAAAAAGTTGTATAATGAAAATATTACATTTTAAAATGAAAGTAACATTATAACCAAGCTATTTTAATCTTGTATAACTTTCAATTGTTAATTATCAGTTTCTTATGTGCTTTTTTCAATGCTTCCAATTACAAGTTTTAAACTTTTATTTAAACTTTATTTATATTATTATGATACTTCACTTTATCAAGTGAATCATCCTATACAATAATTTATTTTTATACTATTAAACTTTTTTTTATGAAACTTGAATAGATAAAACCCCAAATGCTTTACTTTTTAAGAGTGAATAAAGGAGAATGTGAATATAAAATATAAAATATGGGAGTATTTTTTTGACTTCATTATCTTTTTCATTTTTAAGCGCTATTTAAGCGGAAAAATTATTAGTAAAATTTTTAAACATAAAAATACATCCCCATATAATGAATTAAATTACAAGGATTTGACAAAGTCAAAGTGAAAATAAATTATTATAAAGTGGAAGTGACACTATTATTTTTATCTTTTCCATCTATTTTAAAATATCAATAAGTGGTTTTGTGTGAGCCTTCTCTTTTTATGCGTAATTATAACTTTACATATTTTATTTTAGTTTATTCTTTATGATTTTATCCAACACTTATCCGCATCAAATTTTATTATTCTATTCTATTAAATGTATATAGTTTTCTATTCTTAATAACTTGTTATTTAGTTTACTCATTTTTGCATTACTGTCTATATGCTGTTATTTTTCACAAATTAATGATCAATGAGAGGCAGGACGTAGTACAAAAATAATCCATTATATAACAAAAGTAGTGTCTATTCTTTTACTCCTTTTACTTGTTTCATTTGTTTTTCAAATAGTAAGTAGCTTTAGTTATGGTTTTTCCTTTGTCAACTATACGGTTGTAACTTTACCTTTAATTAATCTATTATGTTTTTGATTAAACTAAAACTACCCATGTCAAGCACTCTATTTCACATATCTACATATATTCAATAGATAATAATATCTTAAATGATAATAAAGTAGCTAGTTTGAGGATTTTTTTATTCTTTAATCTATATTGATTAATAAACAATGGGAGGAAGTATGTGGGAAAATAATATATTATAATGTGGAAATAGTAGTAAGATTAAACTTTTCAACGTTCCACATATTTTAAATAATAAGTGGTTTTATAAGCCTTCTCTTTTTGTGCGCAATCTAACTCTGTATATTTTAATTTAGTTTATTCTTTATTACTCTATCATAGTACTCACCCACATCAAAATCTATTATTCTTTATTATAGCATATAAACAAGTATATAGAAATAAATAAGTTATTAAGAATAAGAGATATCAAACTTGAATATAGATTTTAGCAAACATGCGAAAAAGCTTTTAATAAAAAATTGGTACATTTTATAGTGGAAGTGATACTTGATTAAGTTTTTAAACTTTTCGTGTTTTTCAAATAACGATATGGTTTTTTGTATACCTTCCATAAACAATGCCTGGTTATAAGATTTATCTTTTTGTAGTTTATTCCTTATCTGTATTAATACAATACCACCCACAATAGCATCACTATTCTAATATAATAGCATATAAATATAAGGTAAAAACAATAGATTGTAAAGCGGAAGTGACACTAAGATTAAGGTTTAACTTTCTATATAATTTTTGAATAATAATAGGAGGTTTTCTATATGCTCCTTTATTTTAATGCTCGATTTGTGACCTTTATTTTTATTTCATATTTATTCTTTATTATATTATTGTAACACTACTCATATCAGTATCCCAATTCTAGATACTAGCATATAAATAACTATATGAAAATAATTAGGCTAAATAATAAACACTAAAGAATAAGAACTACATCTAACTTAAATTTTTATTTTTATTAATTAATGAACATTGGGGAAAGATTGTAAGACAAATAATATTTATATATACAAAATTATACTATACTATAGCATAAACATATAGAGTTAAAGGGTTTAAATAAGAAGATCAGTATTGATAGAGGATAGATAATGATTTAAGAGAATAGTAATGTCACTAAATAATTCTCTTAATAAAGTATGGATCAAATAATTAGTAACACAATGAATAGGATGAAGGACATTATTAACTTGTTGAGTATTTTGACATTTTTTTAATTTTAATAGATAAAGGTAAGTGGTCTCAAAATGTTGACTTTCAATTAAAAAATTTAATAAAATGCTGGAGTATTCCGTCAAGGTGTAACCATCATTCTTTTTCTTTTCCTTATTGATGATTTGAAAGTTAGTAATACTACTACCCAAAGCTTCTAATTTACATTTAACACTTGATAACTCATTAAAATCATTTTCCATTAAGTTATTAAAATGTTGAGTTAATAATTGTAATCTTTTGACTTTCTCATCCATATTAGATAAGCTAACGTTATTTTGATACCACACTTGTTTAGGTATATATAATTTATCGGTAACCTTTTGACCAATTAATAAACTTTCTTTAATTAATTTGAAATAAAAAAACATTTTTTTGGCTTTCATTTCTTCTATATTAACTACCGATTTATGATTTGAGCTTAAGCTATGTTGAAAAGGCTCATAAACTTCCATATCGGGTGCTTTTAAATTAAGATTCATAAACTCTATTGATTTAGTGGATGTTCCTCCTAATGGCGTCTTATTACTTTTAAATAAATTTGATAAATTAGCTGAAAAGGAACTCTTTTTGTTCACTACCTTGGTACTTTTTTCATTTAAACTTTCTTCTGCTTGGGATGAAGAATGAGATCTAGAATGAGTTAAGGCAATGCCTTGACTTGATACTGTTGTATGTGAATTAGATCTTGTCCTTGGGGAAATTTTACCTTGGACTGAAGAGATTGGGGAAGAGGCTATCTTTTGTAAAGGTATGGAACGTAAACTACCCTCATGTTGGTAATCTAAGTCATTAAAATGGGAAGAATCGGAAGAACTGGTGATATGAGAACTGGCTGATAAAGTAGGGGAAGGAGGAGCTTCAAGAGTTACATTGGGTTGTAAAGGTTGTATAACACTATTTCTTTTATTTGGCACTAATTTATTAAACACAGCTTTAAATGAACTATGGTTTAAATTATTCAAAGACTGCGTAGGCTTTAATTGTTTACTAGTATGTTTTGTTGGTTGATCTTCATTGATAGTAATATGTTTAGTGGAGGCACTATCCTCGTTATTATTCGAATGGAATAAATTTAATAAATTATAGCTCAATTTTTTTTTTAATTGCATAATTCAAGATTGAAATTAAATTAAATTTGATGGAAACTTAATGTTTATATATCTTTTTTTTTTACAATTATTTAATTAAAAGTAAGGGTGTTACTATACATTTTACTTGGTATGTAAAGTTATCAAATAAGAATCGAAGTATTTTCCAAGTTTTGTTACCAAATTCATTTTCCCCTCTTAATTTTAAATGAGTTTAAGTGGTGCGAGAAAGGTGATTTCTATATATTAGACCAATAAAATTCATCCTTTCATTTGAACCTTGTTTTTTTTAGTTAACTGTTCTTTTTAATATTAACTGTAGCTTAGTAAAAGCTTTATGCTAATTGATTTAATTTGTAACTACCTTTTTTTGAAAAAAAAATCAAGATATTACTCCTGTCCAATCAAAAAGTTAATTTCGGTAATATTTTTTATCAAAATTTTAGAAGTTTTCTGAACTGAAACAAGTTTTAGTTTTAATCCAATTATTATTGATGTTTCAGATAACAGCTAAAAATAAAATACAACCTTTATGATTCATTCTTTATTATCAAATTGTAAGAAATACTCGTAGAATTATTAATATAATATTAATAATACTGTGAATCAAGGATCAAAATATAGACGAGTATTTTACACATGAAGTTTATGAATGAGTTAATTGATTTAGATAACAATACTTGGCTTGAAATTGATTAGCTTTGATACTCTTATTAATTAGAGTTCTGAAATTTTAATAGCATCATGTGAAAGCAGATATTTTAAATTTATCAATTTTTAAATTTAATTTATCAAATGAATCACATTAAATAAAAGTAAAAAATATTAACAGATGATTTAATATCATTTAATTAGAAAATTAAAACTAGTATGTTTTTTTATATTTTAACTAAATGCTAGTAAATTGTAGAAATAAATCTATAGAATTTCATCCCCACTTACTTGTTAACTTAAAATAGACAACTTACTAATAAACTTAACCGTTTGCAGACAAACTTTTTATCACCCTTAAGTTTTGAATTTTATTTAAAAGTTATTTTATCTTTAAAGTACTGATGCATCTTATTAAAATGATATGATAGATTAAATAGTAATATATAATGAAATATAACAATAACATTGTTTATTACAAAAATGATTTTCTATTTAGTTCCATGTTTGGCTATATTAAAAACTATCTTAAGTATTGGTACGGATGTTAATTTGAATTATAATCAAGAATTAGATCGTCATGCTAATACCGATGGGGCATTGTTTAAACAAGATACATTTAATAATGGCAATACACAATCTGTGTTAGCAGAATCCTTGGGCAAAGGGGTAGGGATAGCGGGCAATGTCCAAACTCCATTCAACTCAGGAGTAAATTTTAATACAAATGCAAATGTTAGGGTGGAACGTTTTCAAGTTTTTAATGATGATTTGGGTAAGTTTTTAGATTTATAAATTTCAATATAATTTAATGTATATACTTTTATTTTCTAGGTAATTTTATTTTGAATAATAAAGTTAGGGTATATTTCGATATTAATGGGGTAGAAAAATTCATTGATATTGATGCTGGTATCCCTTATTTAAATTTATTGACGCCTTTTTAAACTAAAAGTTGGTGGGAAACTATAAATATAAACATAACTATAAAGTATAAATAAAATAAACTGGATTTTTATTTTTGTTTCATACATTTCATTTTTATTTGTAAGTGCAAGTGTGGTAAAAATAATACTTCGTAAAATTTTGTTGTAATTTTAATACTTTTAGTTCTCTTTTTTAAAAGTAAATAGAGGGTTCATAGTTGTTTAAAATGATTTTATTACAATTAGACTTAAATTTATTACAAATAAAAACATTTTAATATCGCTATAAAATTTAAAATTAATAGACCTTTTGTTTTCAAATTTTAATTGGTTTTAAACTTTATGCGATTTATAATTACAATTAAACACATATACATATACATATACACATAATCTATTAAACTTTAATAAGTATTACCTTAATTATTATACTTAAACTAAAGTAAAACATTCAACACAATTAAATTTTTGTAAAACAATAAACAATAAATGTTTGTATGTTCATCCATTTCGAGTCTGATTGTTTCTCCTTTATTTAAGAGTAGCTATTATATGCTTTAAAAAATAACACTAAATTTATATTATACAAGTTTTTAATATAAATTATCAATGTCGAATTTCATTAGAATTTTAACAGTTATTTTATTTATTTATATCGAAATGGTAAAGGAGAAAGCTCAGAAACATAAGAATCTATAATGATTTATAATCATTTAAATATCGATTGAATTTAGGTATTTCTATAGAATATATACTTTTGACTACTTGTATATTTTGACCAATATATCCATTATATATCTATTAAATGAAAACCCTTAAATAACACTCACTCTAGAGTAACTAACTTCCTTCAATTAAATATTCTCACGTTCCAGCTTCAGATTAATTTCTTCACATAATTATTCTTAACCTTTTATCGTAAATCTAGCATTCTACTACTACTACAAATAGTAAACTTAGGGATATTTATGACTCCTTTAAGATTTATATAAAAGTCTTTTTGCTTGGAATCAAAACTTTCTAAAGAATAGTACCCAAATGGTTAAAGGGTTTTTTTTAAGGAATAACGAATGGAAATCTGGCTAAATAGAAAAGTACAAAGATATTAGAACATTTAGTCATTCCACTAGCCTTGAATCTTCCCCCCTGTAGATCCCTAATACAGTGCTCTTCATGATTATAGGATCTATTGCTCTTTCTATCGCAACTTATCACATCAGCAAATCCTTCAGCCCTTCTTCCCTTTCCCCAAGCTGAAAATCTCTTATTCGATTGTAACTCTCCTTTCTAGTCTTTAGAGAATTTTGGGCTTTGACCAAGTCCTCTAACAATTGTTGTTTGTTCTCTTTCACTTTTTTATCTGTTCATACCTTACTACTAGTCTTGTCTCATTTTTAATGGCTTCAGCCTCTTTCCTTTCATCCCTTTGTAGTTTATCCTATTTCCTATTTAGCATGGTAAAGTAACATAAGCCTTAGCTTGGAATTAAATATATGGGGATGTATTTTTGTATTTAAGAATTTCACTAATAATTTTTCCGTTCAAATAGTGCTTAAAAAATGGAAAAATAATGAAATCAAAAATAGCCCCATATACTGTTGACATTTCAATCATTCATTTTCCGGTTTCTTCAAGTGGGTATTATATTTAAAAGATGAATATCTTTTCTGCTTCATTTATTTGGTTATTCTCTTTATATATTGTAAAACTTGAAGAGCACTACTTCTATATCAATAAACTTAAAAAAATGACTATAGGTTTTACAACTTTAGTTTTATTCGAAAATAAAGCTACTACTATTGAACTGACATCTCAATTAAATCCTCCTCATTATTGAAATATATAAGTTTTATCTTTTGACATTATAAAACGGTAAAACTAATTTTATAGGGTTAAAAAAAGTGATATTTAGTTTGCTAATAATTAGAACAAGCATGCTAAACAATTATATTCTATAAAAGTAAGTGCTTATAACTAATAAAATTAATCACTTTATTTTAAATAGTAAAATAAAAAATAAATAACGTAAATGTTTTCTAACTATTATCTAGTACAATTTATAGAACTGGGCCAACACTATTTCTTACATTAATAAATTTTTATTCTTTTGATTTTAATAATTTGGTACTTTGAATGAATACTATTAAAAAGACAATAATATCCAATTATAATAAAACATTGTATTTTTAGTTGGCTAAAACCGAAGCTATGTAAACTATTTATAGAGCTCAAAGCTAAACTAAACTAAGTAAATTTTATAAGTGACTGAATTAATTAAATCTAGCTTTATAGAGAAAATATAATCTCTTTTTGAAATTTGTTTTACAAGATGTCGAATGTAGAGAAAATCAGTTTAAGCCAAGTAAAAACCCAGGCAAAGTCTTTACTAAAAGAAAATCCTTTCTTTATTATTAAGAACCTGGTAGTAAAAGCGAGTTAAAGATGAATTAAAAATGAAAAGTAGAGAAAACAGTAGTTGTTTAGCTGAATTGATTTATGGAGGATTGGGTAACAAATTTAGAGAATTAAAGCAAGAGAATGGAAGGTTAAAGTTAAAAATTGATCAATTAAATGAATTGAACATCAATATCAATGTTAAAACTAAAGCAGATAGAGATGAAGCAGTTGATATGAAAAACAGGGCGAAATGAATGTGTTAAAATGTTAATGGCTCAAGAAACATCAACAATATAGTCATCACTAAGTTCGAAGAAGATAACAATGCAATAATCAAAACGAAAAGGACAATTAGAAATTAAGCAGTAAAGCCAATAATTTAAGTCAGCTCAATACTGAATTAAATAATGAAGCTAAAGGAGATAAGAGTATAATAGTCAAATTAGAAGATAAAACTAACAAAATAGATAATAAAATTGAAGAATTAAATATGGGGTGTTTTTTTGACTTCATTACTTTTTCTATCTTTTAAGCGCTATTTAAGTGGAAAAATCATTAGTAGAATTGTTAAACACAAAAATACATCCACATATATTAAATGCTAATCTCAATGTTTCAATTAAGAAGTGATAAAGAAACAGCTAGTTTGAAAAGTAAAATAAATTTGTGTGAAGTCAATTTTTACACTATAACTCATGAACTTAAATCAAATAAAGATTAGTTAGCAATTAACCAAAATGAACTTAATGTAGCTTTGACACAAACGAGCCCAACAAAAATAAATTAAAAAAAGTACAAGAGTTATTAAGTATAGTTAATATTAAAAATAAAGAAATAAAGTTACTGGAAGCCTTGAACAATAAACAAGGCATTAATCAAGTTAACACAATTTAATAATGAGAAAATAATTAGAATGTTATTAACAATTAAGGAATTATTTAGGAAAATGCCATATCAAATCAAAAATCAAAATAAGAATGGACATTTAATTAAGGAAGTATTAAATAATGCTGAATAAGATGAAAATAAGTTTGATCATAGATTATGAGGTGAAATCCAAATTCAAAAATAAAGTAAAATAGATAAAAGATAACTTAAAAGCATCATTCAATAATAAAAATAGCCAATATTAAAGTTAACAGACATATATATATAAATTTAAATGATTATGTGAAAGAATCATCTTGGGATTTTAAGAAGTTTGAAGTTCAAGCAAAAAAGTATATAAATGACAATATTAAGTTAGCTGCCAATAAAATTAGTATATTTTTCAATCTTATAGTGATATAGTAGAGACGTTATATAGCAAACAGGGTTCATCTAATGTGGAATTTAATAGTTGTCTAGCTTGTATAGAAAACAACAATGTTAGTAACACTTCAAATTTGAAAAAAAGATTTCCAGGACGTCAAGATGCTAACCTTTTTGATGATAAGAAAATTAAGGTAAGTTTAAATAACTATATATTATTAATTGTTTAATTAATTTTCTATTTAGATTAAAATTGATCAAGAACAAAGTAATATCAATACTAAAAAGTATTTAGAAAACTATCTATTATCAATTTTTCAAAGTTGTAGTAATGAAAATAACAATGAGCTTACACAGATTAAAAAAGAGGAATCTAAACCCTTTGCTATTAATCAACTAATGGAAAAAAGACCACTTGTAGAAAATAATAATGGGGATGTTTTTTTGGCTTCATTACTTTTTGCATCTTTTAAGCGTTATTTGAGCAGAAAAATTGTTAGTAAAATTCTTAAATACAAAAATACATCCCCAATGTTGATGATTTTTTAAGTTCAAAAAGAGATTTTCTAGAATGTGAAGATACAAATTTATTTGATTATATGAAATTTAAATCAAAAAGATAATCAATAATAATTATAATTACAGACACATCCAAGCTAAAGATAGACAGTAACTTAGGATTTCCATATTTTTGATTATAAACTTTTAACAAAATATCCTTACTATCTATCATTAACAATATTAGGTCAACGCTTACTACTACAAGTAATTAGATGAATTTTGACTTTATTTTATAGCTTTTTCTAATATTAATTTACCTTTGAATCCATTCTGTTTTAATTTCAAAGCCCAAACAATATGTTAGTATTACACTTAAATTATTGCTTGGTTATGATAAATAACTCGTTAACATTATTGTTATTCTAATCTATCGTATTAATCTGTTGAACTCCAATTTTTTATTCCTTACCTAAGTTAATCGGATAACCTATTGCCTTATATTTTTATTCTTCATTCTATTTTATTCTATCTAACGTTATATAAGTTAAATAAATGTATTAGTTTAATTTTTATTATAATAAAGTAATGTTTATTATCGCTATTTCAACTTTTTAAAAGTTTAACTATTCAATTTCTTTTAATCATTGAAAACAATAATATTTTTAATTCTAGATAAAAAGATGTTAATATATTTGAAGTTTAATAAATCCAGTCTTATTATAGTCCTAATTAAAAGGATAGTTTTAATATATGAGGATGTATTTTTATGTTTAAGAATTTTGCTAACAATTTTTCCGCTCAAATAGGGCTTAAAAAATGGAAAAAGCAATGAAACTAAAAAAATCATCCCCATATCTTTGTTAAAACTTAAGTAAGCAAATTAATTTTACGTTTTAGCCATATTTAGTCTCTATTGAAATAAATTAGCTTAATATTAAGAAGCTTTAAGTACTATTATTTCAAAATTATTTCAACTATTTATTTATAGTTTGTTATAATAAAAAAGGCACCCATTACTAGAAAACAATTATAATACAATGAGACTTCCATCTATTAGCGTTTCCAAGAATTTAAATGTTCTTATAAACCCGAATCCAACATTTGGGGATGTAATTTTAAGAATTTTACTAGTAACTTTTCCACTTAAATAGCGCTTTAATGGAAAAAGTGAGGAAACCAAAAAAAACACCCCTTTCCTAATATCTTCCACTCGAAATAAGCAACTTCGCCATCCAATTGAAGCCAATAACTATCCTAATCCTACCCTTATAGAATTATGTTCAGCACTAAAATTAAACTGAGATTGAAATTCAATGGTGGTGTTATAGTGGTAGTTGGTAACAATTTGCTTTATAAAATTATATTAAATGATTTAAGATATTTAAAGCGAATAAGTATGCTTTAACAATGAATAAAAGCAAGTAAGCTATTTTTAATAGCGGATAAAATGGAGAAATTGAATAATTGAATTGGACTAAGTTGCCAAGTTAACAAGGGTTTTAGTTTGAGTATTAAGTGAGATAAAAATAAGACTTTGCTATAATTAACTTCAAAGTTTTATAAGTTATTATTATCAAACTATTTTTATGCCTTTCAACTTCTCATTAATTAATTTTAATGGTTTAATAATTGTGATTGTTAATGATTTCACCATTTAGAATCATTTAAGACTAAAAATAAAACTAGGATATTTAAATTTAGGCTTGAATTTTATTTTTAAAGAATTTTTATTTTATCATTAACCTTTATTCATACCAATCATATCCGAATAATAAGAAATACAAATATTAATTTTATAAAATAAAACTTTGAATATATTTTTCTAATTCTACCATCTTTATTCACGTAAAAAATGAAATTGAATTATTTAAATCTTTCCATTTGTATATTACTCAATTGCATATCAAGTATGGGTCTATAATTCAACATCAATCGAAATTCTTATTAACACTATTGTCTCTAGACTCCCAAAGTTTCCAACTTGAGAATAACAATAATCCTATAGGTAGTTTACAATAACAACCCTACATTCCAACTAAACTAATTTCATTTATCAGCGATTTCGAATCCCAACTTAGTTCCTAAATTAGTTTATTACCGTCGAGCCGATACTGAAGCTGAGGTAATTATTCCAACTTCAAGCTCCGACAGTAGTAGTATTGAGACTTCAACTCTAAAGACTAATAAAGTTGAATCATCTGTTTCTACAAGTGAAAGTGATATTTTAACTTCTACTAGTTTAGTTGCAACGAGTAAACAAACTACTACTGTTTTGGAATCTTCAACTTCATTATCAAATACTGATACTACTACTAAGGAGTCCATATCTTCAGTTTCCAAAACAGTTACTTCTGTTTCAGAACCTCAAAGTCAATCAGAAAGCAAAAGTAACTTTAAATATTATATTTCAAAAAAAATCTCATACTAATTCAAATTAACAGCCACTACTACTGAGCCCAAATCCAGTTCCTTACAAACAAGTGAGTTAACTACTAGTCAAACTACTTCAAGTTTAACTAAATCTGATTCTGTTACTTCAGAAACCCCATCCACCACTAAAGAAACTCCATCCACCACTAAAGAAACTCCGTCCACTACTAAAGAAACTCCATCAACTTCCAGTACTAAAGAACCAGAGACTAAGACTACTACTAAAAGTGAATCTACTCCATCTACTTCGACTACTAAAAGTGAACCTACTGATTCTACTACTACCAGTAAATCAGAACCAACTTCATCTACTGATAAACAAACCAGTACTGATAGCTCAGGTAAATAAGACTTTTTATGTAACTCAAAATGTAATAACTAATCTCATTTCTTTTTTATTTAGTGCTCAAAACCACTTCAAGTAGTAAACCAAAACCAAGTTTAGATGAAGAATATGAAGTTACATCGACTCAAGTAGAAGTAGTCACTATTTCGGGATCGAGAACAACTACGACTTACGTTTTTACTTCAAAAGTTAAAGCTAAATCTCAGGCTAATAATCAACCAGATTCTAGTGCTAATATGATAGCATTAGGTTCAACTACAGCTGTGATCTTTTTGTGTACCTTATTTTTAAATTGATTAAAATAAAAAGTTTTTATATTGTATTAACTGATATATTGTTTTTGAGTTTCATTGTTTTATATAAGAATCTATTTTTTGGTTGAAATTATTTTGTTCATTTTAAGGGTTACTAAGGGGGATTTAATAGCTGAATTATAAAAAAACATTATATGGGGATGTTTTTGATTTCATTACTTTTCTATCTTTTAAGCGTTATTTGGATGGAAAGATTGTTAGCAAATTCTTAAACATAAAAATACATCCCCATATTATTGAATTTAATGATAATATTGGATCTTTGATATTGATATTTTTGATATTTGATTTTCTATAAGAACCAATAAAGTCAATGCTAAAACTCAAGTTAACCAATGATTTGAATGCTTTACAAACGCGCTCCTCATGAGGGATAAAAAATAAAGTAAAATCAAAAAGTGATTTTAGAATTTATTAGCTTTTAATTGAATTAGTAAAAAAATTGGTTAAAAATTGATAATGGATTCATCGCCTGAAGTAATTAACTGACATAACTGTATGAATCAACTCATTGCTAATAACTCTTAATAGACAACCAAAAGAAGTTATTCCTTTGATGGAGAAGAAGGAGATAAGATAGAAAATAAAGTTATTAGAAATGAGTAAGTTAAAATAAAAGATATTATAATAAATTAAAAACAATAAATAAATATTATTTAGTTTAATTCATTCATTAGATTATGAAACTTTGAATAAATTATATTATTTACATTTATTTCCTTATCATCATATTTATCGATGGTTAAATTATGGGATGAAAGGTAAAATTTATGAAATTCCAATTTAAAATTCATAAAATATTAATAATATACATATATATTTATTAGAAACTAAAAATTTTATAAACCGAGAATTTTCATTTACATTAGAAAATGATATTTATTTAAGATATCAATCTTTTGATAATGAAATTCAATTTAAAGATAGAATATTACGTACTTTACCAAAAAAAATGGATATTGGTGCAGTTTATTCTATTAAAGTAAGTGTATTGAATTGTTTTCATTTAATGTATTTAATATGTATACATTTAATTTATTTTTATTTAATTTATTTTTATTTAGCCTTCCGATAAAAAAATGATCAATAGTAATAATTTTATTCCATTGGAAAAAGAATTAGTATTTGATATTGATTTAACGGATTATGATCAAGTTAGAACTTGTTGTAGGTAAAAATATATAATAATAAATATAATAATAAATTTATTAAATATTATTATTATAGTGGTGCTGATATTTGTTTAAAATGTTGGAAATTTATAACATTAGCAGTAAAGGTATTGCATCAAATATTGACTGGTAAGTTAAATTCATTCATTATAATAATTATTTATATGTTTATTAATATAAATAATTTAATAATAAATAGAGGATTTTGGATTTGAGCATATATTATGGGTATATAGTGGTAGAAGAGGAGTTCATGGATGGGTATGTGATAATAGAGCTAGGAAATTAAATAATGAAAGTAGAAAAGCAATTATGAATTATATTGACATTCATCGTAATAACAATAACAGTGAAAGGAAAGTTAATTTAGGATTAAATTTATATCCTAGATTTGAAACAATGAAAGAATATATTGAATATCAATTTCAAGATATTATAATTCAAGAACAACAATTATTTAGTAATCGAAAAAGAGAATTAATAGCCAAATGTTTACCTGAAGAAAACTTATATTTAGATTTATTAGATGAATGGAATAAAAATAATAGTAATAATAGTCAACAAAATTGGTATTTATTAGAAAAATTTATTGAAAATAAATTAAAATTATATAAAAATAAAAAAATAAACAATAGTTTGTTATCTACTTTATTAAGAGATATTAAATTTCAATCGGTTTATCCTAGATTAGATACTAATGTTACTATTAATATTAATCATTTATTAAAAGCTCCTTTCTGTATTCATCCTAGTACTAGTAAGTTTTATTATTATATATTATTTATTTTAATTTGTTTTAAATAGGAAGAATATGTGTACCCATAGCAATTGAAGATATTGATCATTTTAATCCATTAGATGTACCAACGGATAGTCAATTGATTAATGAAATGAATAATTATTCAGGTGAACATGTTAAAAATGAAGTATTTAAAACTAGTTTATTTAAATATGTTAAACTATTTAATCATTTTATCGATAATACTGTTAGATCACAATCAGAGCAAGCAAAGAATTTAGATAAAGATTTGGAATTTTAAATATAATAAAATTATAAATATAATAAAATTATGAATATATAAACATATAAATACAGAAATATAATTTTTATTTGATTGGTTGATACTTTTTTGAATTTAATTTGGGTTAAAAAATAATGATGATGATTTTTTAAATTAATTGAAATGGAAAATAATTTAAAATATTATTTTAAAAAATTAGCTTTATTAGATGGAGAAAATGCTAGTAAAATATTATCTAAAGAGACGCAAGTAAGTAATAATAATAACAATAATAACAGATAATCAATTTTATAATTTTTATTTATTATAGAATACCAAAATTAATAATATATTAAATAAATTAATTCAAGGAGAAGAAATGTATCATAATTTAGAATATTTAAAAACTAAAAGATTTAGAAGAGAAGATGTGAGTTAACTATTAACTATTCTATAAATACATAATAATAATAAATTAATTGATATTATTATAGTATCTATTAACTTTCTATAGTAATATAGTGGATGAGATTAATTCTATAGAAAATTTTTATATAGCAAGAGCAAAAGATACGCCGTCTTTAGTATCTTCTTACTTAAATAAAAAATCGGAATTTCAGGATTTATTTAATTCAATTAAAGAAGTTATTAAATTAAGGAAATATTTAATTAAAGGGTAAATGAGATTGAATTATTATTAAGAAAGTAAGAGTTATTGATAATTATTCTTTTGTTTAGATACAAACTATTAGTAAACAATACCGAGTTTGTTCCATTTTTAACTTGGCTGGATCTCATTGAAGAAGCTTTTTTTCATTTTGAATATTATCATTTTTCAAAAGTTATGGAACAATTTGTATTAGTTATAAAGTAAGTGTTAGTTATATATAACATACTAATATGTATTAATTGATAATATTTTAATAGATATGAATTATTAATATTGAAATATTTAATTCATTCTCAATTAAGTATAGCTAAATTAGATTTCAAAAAATCAATATTAAATTTTTACAAAACTCATCAATATTATATATTATGGAAGACGTTTTTAAAAGACAATTTAAAGGAAGATGTAAGTTTACTATTATTATGCTAATATGATTTAATAATTCGATAATTTAATAATATTTCATTTTATTCTATTTAGGAGATTAATGATAAAGATAATAATAACGAAAATGATACAACTACGAATAACAATAATGATAATAATAATTCTAGTTTAAATATCAATATGTTTTCATTTATAACATCAATAGCAGAGGTAAATTCAATATAATTGAATATAAATTTAATATAGAGTTAGTATAGATTTAATATATTAAAATCATTATTTTAGTTATCCTTTAGTAATGGAAACAAACAACAAAGTAAATTAAAAATAAGTAAATTAATGCATTGGCTAGAATTATTTTATGATCATTTGTTAGCTAAATTAACTTTATATTTTCATTATCCATTACTGGATATGGAATTAAAATTAAATAATGGTAACGGTAAATCTTTATGGAAGAATGTATTAGCTATAGATTATCCCTTAATGTAAGTAATATAATAATTGTTCAATAATTTTAATTATTTTTATTTTATTTATTTAGGTTTAAAAACTTTATTAAAAAAAGCGGAGCTTACCATATAAGTTTAATATATCAAACAGATAAAGAACAACGATATAGTAAAAAAGGATTTATATGTGAAAACATGGCATATGAACCATTAATTGGTTTAGAATCTTTCCCATTCTTATTTAGTTATCCAAATGTAATATAATAATAATAATAATAATAATAATAATAATATAATATTTTTATCCATTTATTTTTAGGATTTACCTAAAGAATATCGACCAGCATTAATCTCTATGATTATGAGTAATGATCAAAATCAATATAAAATACAAACTCATAATGATTTAACTAGTCCAATAAGTAATTCTTCTTCCACTATATTTACAAACGATAATAATCATACTATAATACACAATTCAACTATTAGCCAATCAAATAGTAATTATAATACATTAAATTTACCTGGTAGCAATGTATTAAGTAATTTAATGAAAACATCAGGATTAGGATTTAATTTAAGTTCAACAACAAGTCAACAAACATCAACAGTAACCTCACCAGAATATCAACAAAATACAATAACACTTAATAACTCTAGTACTCTACTTACCACAAGTTCAAGATCTATTTGTATTAAGCAAGAAGATTATTTATTAGAACCCATTCATTTTTATGATCGTATAATGAATAGTACTTTTTATTTAACCAAAATTGATACTAAAGTCACACTTGCAGTTATATTTCAAGAAAAACATATTAAAAAAGATTTAAAGGTTTGGAATTTTTTATTAAATTTGAGCCATAGATTAAGATGTTCTTATGCTACAAGTTGCTTATTAAATATGGAATTTAAAAATAGTACAAGTAATACACTACCTAAGAGTACAAGTAGTACTTCTAAAGGTGGTACAGGAGGTAGTTATTTTTAATGAGATTAATAAAAATTAAAGGCGAGAAGTTTCAAATAGTAAAAGTGACAGTTTAATTTATTATAATGATAAATAAAAATTCAAGTTTATTATTATAATAGCTTGTATAGCTAATAATTAATATTGTTACTTTTATTTATTTTAAAATATTCTATGAAGTTTGAAATTAATAAATTAACAATAATTTACTTGATAACAATTTAAAAAAATAGAGGATTGTAATAAAGAATAATATTTTATCTTTTACCAAATCAATATACTGATAATTATTGATTTAATATCAAGGTCCGAATTTGTATTTAATATTAGGATAATTACAAAAGTAAAGATGTTTCTCTATCTTTTACCCAAGTGAACATAGGAATAGTTTCTAATTTAGTCTCAAGGACTGGATCCATATCTGGTATAACTGGTGCAACAAGGAATAAACAGGAAGTGAGTTCACACTCCACTTCAGTATCCGTATCAATCAACTCAAAGTTTTTAATTTTAAGTATACCTAAGTTTGGAAAAAAGGATAAAAAATAACAAAATTCTTCAAATGAAGCAGAAAATGAATCAAATGTAATTTCTTTTATAAATTGACATTTATCTAAATTACATTTAACTTTACAAGCATCGTCATTAGATAATATGAATTTTCTATCAATACCATCAAACCTATTTTTTAAATAAGTAAAATGAAGAGTTTGAATATTTGTTAATAAAGCAATAGAAGCTAAAGATTCAATTGAAAAGAAATAAATACATATTTCTTTTAAACTTGGTAAATTTTTACAGCAATTAATAAAATCATTTGAATGAAAATAACCTAAACTAAGGATATTACTACCTTCAACTAACTTGATACTATCTTGTCGTTTATTTTTATCTAGATGAATATAAATATTGTTGAATAATTTAACACTTTTTAACTGTTTTAGGTCCCCAAAACATTTAATACTAAAACTAAATCTTCCTTTAACTTCTAATTTTAAATTAGAATTAAAACTAATATTAGATCGAAGTTCATTTCTTTGTGTAGTAAAATCACTTTCGGAATGAATTTTTAATACTTTTAATTTATAAAAATATCTCTTAATATGATCTAATCCATCTAGGTATAAATTTCCTTTGCCAATTACTATAAATGAATATAATTTATTTGGATTAAAATATTTAATACAGTTTCCAATTGTAATATTAGTCCCAGTAATACCAAATACTTCAAGTTGATTTAAATAAGTACTAAAATAATCCATTGATTTTTGAAAATAATTTAAATTCATAACCATCTTTCTTAATTTTGGTAATCCTTCTGTTAATTCATATTTTTCACAATCCTCTCCATCTAAATAATTATAACGAATTGATTCAATGTTCGGACAATAACTTAAAAGATAGATATTACAGCTATTGATATTAATATGTCTCATCTGTGGTCCATATTGAATAATAAAATTATTCTGATAATCAC
Organism: Batkoa obscura; assembly: GCA_030770535.1. Classification (NCBI taxonomy): domain Eukaryota; kingdom Fungi; phylum Entomophthoromycota; class Entomophthoromycetes; order Entomophthorales; family Batkoaceae; genus Batkoa; species Batkoa obscura. The sequence goes on along the minus strand of JASVEC010000052.1, from coordinate 204,726 downwards.
CAAATTTATCATCAATCCCATTTTGGTTATAAATAGAATAAATTAAATTTCTCTTAATAACTCTGTTAACGATTTTAAATAAATATTTATTTAAAAATCGAAATTTAAATAGATCTTTTACATCTATAAATTCAAAGATTTCTTGTAATAAGATATCCGATAATTGTTCGAATTGCAATGTCATTTCAAAACTAATGTTACAAAAAGAAGAGTAGTTCTTTTTTTTTATTTTTAAAAAGATTACACTACTTTACTCCCTTTAAAATAAAATAAAGCAAAGTAGTCACATTTTTTTTATATTATTGGCCAAATAACTGCGATTATTGCTCAAAATAAACGTCACATTATTTTAATGTGCAAGATCGATTTTGACTTTAGTTGTCTATTTGTAATATTAACAAATTCTTCTCTTTCAAAATAAAAAAAATAAAAATAAGAAAACAAAAATGTAAAAATATCTTCTTTGATTTTATTATTTAGTCTATTTTTAGGCACTATTGAGTAGAAAATTATAAACTTCTTCAATAAAAAAAGACATGGTCACACATTAAACTACAAATTCACCAAAATAATACTTTAATAACAAAATTATTGCTATGAATTTATAGTGTCCAAATAAAACATATCAAAAATTATAGATCTTATAATAACACTATTTATTATCCTATATTTTATAACAACTAATAAATTAAAATACAAAAAAAATAACAAAATGAACATGCTCTGTATTTGAAATTTGATGGGTTTTTTAGTAGCAAATTTATACTTGTACCACTACTCTCAACAAACCTATCTTTTCAAATAACCCACTGATGTTTTGTTTTAATAAATACTGTCTTTAACATTTATAGTTTAAAAATAAATAAAACAATTGGAGATGTATTTTTTTTGCTTAAGAATTTTATAATATAATTTTTTATACTCAATCAATGCTTAAAAATGAAAGAGTGATGAAATAAAAGAACCCTCATTTATTTTATTAACAAAATGGTATACTTTAATCTTTAAAACTTGTAAATTAAATAAATTAGTGCTTCAACATTAATAAAAATACTTATTTTTTATTGGAAATGATATAAAACAGTTTAATTTTTGTACAATTTGGATTTTTAGCAAAAGTTGGAAATTAAGCACCTTATGCTATGAAATTAATTGCCTTTTGCTTAATTAAAATTACTACTCATATTGGAATGTTTTGTCCAGTACCTATCTAAAAAATTTTCAAAAATTTAAGCTATGTAGAGAATGGCCAAGAAATGTAAGATCAAAAATTTATCCTTAATTTTAAATTAGCTTTTAAACATCTATGTTTATTTGCTTTGAAATTTTACAACTTTTTAGAATTCAACAAAGAATATTCTATTGAGAATATTGGCAATTTACTATAACAATTTATAAAATAGCAGAGGAGATAATAAGCTGTGTATATTGTATTGATAATCAAAATTCTATATTTTAATACTTTTGTAGCGGTTTGTCTAATGGGGGTAATTCCGAAGCCAATAAGCTTAAGTTGACAAATGATACATGGACATATAACTTTTTTATCAAATTTTAAAAAAATTCTCCATTATTTTACTAATTAGGAAAGTGCTTGAAAATTTCGAACATTTTAAATCCATCAAAAAGTATAAAATTTAAGTGTATCCAATCAACTTTCAACTTCATAAACCACAAAACCCCATAATAGGATCATACCTCAAAACCAAAAAATTCAATTAAATAAAGTATTGCCTTCTTTTAATTAAATAGATATATAGAATCCCTTCCTCTTAGTTTACTTTTTATAACAACAAAAAATATGTCTTTAGAGTTACAATTAACCCGTTTAAATGAAATTTTAACTGCCGTTATTGAAGGTAAAAGCAGTGAAGTTATTAAACATTCTACCGCTGCTTTAAATGATGAATTTTTAACCAAACCAACTACCATCCTTTTACTTACTAAACTTTATACTCAATCCCAAAACCCTGGTGTAACTAATTTTTCGATTCCTTTTTTTATTAAAAAATTAAATTGATCTTTAGGTTCGTCAACTTGCTGCTATTGAACTTAATAAGCTTACTAAGAAGTTTTGGATCGATTTAGAAGAAAATATTAGAGTAGAGGTCAAAAAAGCTCTTTTAGAAATTGTTGTAAATGAAGAAAAGTAAGTTTTAAATTTCTATTAATAGTTATATTTAATGAAATATTTTAGACAGCTTTTACGTACAGCTTTAACCGAATCCATTGCTTCAATTGCTGAAAATGATCTCGTATTAAAACAATGGCCAGAATTATTCCCTTTCGTTATGCAATGTTGTCAAAGTCCAACTGTACTCCATCGTGAAGTTGGTGTCATGTTATTAGCTGAATTATTTGATATTATCAATGATAATTTTAATGAAGAACTTAGTCATCTTTTTGAAGTAGCTAAAAAAGCTATTGTAGATCAAGAAAGTGAATTTGTTCGTAGATCTGGATTTAAAATTCTTATTAAATTTATTGATATTATTCCATCCGAAAACAAGGCCCAAATTAATAGTTTCCAAGAAGTTATTCCTTCCATTGTTTCTGTTTTAGAAGATGCTATTAAAAATGATAGAGAAAACGAAGTCCAATCCATTCTTGATGTTTTCGAAGTCTCCCTTTTATCAGAAGCTCCACTTTTAAATAAGCATTTCAAAGATCTTTATACTTTCATTGTTAATGTATCTTTACAAACTTCTGTATCAGATTCTATTAGATGTGGTACCATCAATCAACTTATGTGGAGTATTATGTATAAAAAAACCCGTGTTGGTAAAAATGGTCTTATTGAACCATATATTAAATTATGTCTTCAAGTTATGTCTGAAGAAACTTCCGAAGATGATCTTGATGAAAATTGTCCAGCAAATTCAGGTGCTAACTTATTAGCTTCTATGGCTGAACAACTTTCTCCACAACAAGTTTATCCTTTCCTTGCCCCTTTAATTTATAATTATGTTCATACCGCAGTTCCTAATAATGTTAAAGCAGCTCTTAATGCTGTTGGTGTTACTGCTTACGGTTGTTCTAATTATTTGAGCTCTCAAGTTTCAGATCTTCTTCCAATGGTAGCTCAATATCTCCGTCATGAGAATGCTCAAGTACGTATTGCTGCTTGTTATGCTCTTTCTCAATTGACTGAATACTTAAGTGATGAAGTTGTTTCTTATCATGATAGAATTATGCCTGAATTATTCCCATTACTTAATGATAACAATAACTTAGTTTGCATTTATGCTTGGGAATCTGTTGAAGCTTTAATGGCCTCTGTTGATGATAAAGCTATCAACTATCTTCCACAGCTTATGGAAAAATGTGGTGAATCTTTAGATAGACTTTCAGTTGACCAAAGAATGTGCATTATCAATGCAGTCACTGCTGCTGCTAACTCTGCTGGGCCATTATTTGCTCCATACTTCCAAAATTTCATGGCTCGTTTAAGTCCATATTTACAATCAAAAGATATTGATCAAGATAGCTTAAAATTAAAGAGTACAGCTTTAGACGCTGCTGGTGTTATTGTAAGTAGTGTTGGAAATGAAGTTGCTTTACCATATATACAAGATATTATGACTATTGCTTTTGAAGCTATGTCTATTAAAGGATCTTTTATGAGAGAAAGTGCTTTTGATTTCTTTGGATCAGCTTCAAATGTCCTTGGTCCTCAATTCAACTATTATCTTCATCAAGTAATCAAGGAAGCCTCAATAACCTTAAATCAAAGCGAGATGGATGATGAGGATGATAATTCTGAAGATTTAGAAAATCCTCAAGATGAACAGATAAATTATCGTTCAGATCTTATGACTGAAAAAGAATTTGCTTTAAGAGCTTTAGGAACTATTGCCACCAATACCAAAAAAGAATTTCTTCCATACCTTGAAGAGCTTACCACCATTGCTATCAAAAAATTAGATCATTATTGTGATGAAATTCGTAAAGCTTCTTATGAAACCTTACTTAAATTTATTATTACTGCCACTGGTGCTCACAGAGAAGTTGAACATGAATCAGGTGTTTTACCTTATCCACAATTACATCCTAATGTTGTAACCTATATTCATCGTGTCATGCCAGAAATTATGGATAAGTGGAAGAATGAATATGATATTGAAACTTGTATCACTTTATTCTGTGAACTTGATACTGCTATCTGCTTCGTTGGTCCAGAATTAATTGGAAATTATATCAATGATCTCTCATCTCTTTTAATGCAAACTTTCAACAAAGAATCATCTTGTCAAATTTTTGAAGAAGATGATGAAGTTGATACCGAGAATACTAGTGAATTAGAATCTGTATTAATTGGTAGTGCTGCTGATGTTGTTGGTGCCCTTGCTAAAGTTGTTGGTCCAGATTTCCTTGAAATTTTCCGTACTTTCTATCCATCTATCAAGAAATATTTCAAACCAAATGTAACTGAAAGTGAAAGAAATTTAGTAGTTGCTGTACTTGGTGATATCATTTCTGGATTAAAGCATAATACTTCTGAATTTACCCTTGAATTCCTTGAAATTCTATTGGTTGGTTTACAAGATAAAAATGCTGGTGTTCGTTCAAATTCTGCTTATTCTGTTGGAAAACTTTGTGAACTTACAACTGTTGATATAACTAATCATTATGGTACTATCCTCTCTTTACTCTCTCCACTCTTTGCTATTGAAGGTAAAAATAATGCTCGTGATAATGCCTGTGGTGCTGTTTGTAGATTAATCTTAAAGAACCCACAATCTTGTCCTATTGATGAGGTATTTTATTTATATTCATATGACTTTTCTAAATTAATCAATTCTTATTAGGCTATACCTGCTATTATTTCAATGTTACCTCTTGAGATTGATTATCAAGAAAACAATCCAGTTTATCAATGCCTTGCATTTTTAATTAAGGCTAAGCACCCAGTGGTAAGTTTACTGTGGTTATAAATATAAAAATAATATACTAAATATTTTATTAGGTCAACCAATATATGGGACAACTTGCTGCCCTTTTCAAACAAATGCTTACAACCCCAGATCGTGTACATAGAGACACTTTAGAAATAATTGATGATGTTCTTAAAAATCATATGTGAAATAATTGAGCCCCTTTAATTATATTACTTTAACACTTGAATGCTTTTAGTCATAAATAAAATCAAATATAAAATTTAATCTAAAGATATTTTATTTTAATATTCTCCTTTAGCCTTCACAAAATTCAATATTTCATATAAGTTTATTTAAGTAAAATGATAGCTATGACAAGCTGGTGGACTTGTACAAATCGCTTATAGTATTTGGAATCTTACAAGGCTTACGACTAAACTGGGTAGGTTCCCCAGTTTATCATCACATCTTATCTGTTCAAATGAACATAAATGAAGTGCTGAGTTTAAATCGAAACATAAAACAAGATAAATTTGATTTTACTTTTAGTTCTAGACTTTAGCAAAATTGTTATTTCTCTAAGGCTGTAACTACTCATAAAATGAGTTTAACTGACTTGACTCTGCCTATCTACAATTAAAACTAATAAACAATTTTAACTGATTTTTATTAAGTCATTTTTCAGTTTATTAAATAACAGATTAGGGTGTTTTTTTGGTTTCATTACTTTTTCCATTTTTCAAACACTATTTAAGAGGAAAAAGTGTTAGTAAAATTCTTAAACGAAAAAATACATCTCCATATAGGATTAACAATTGCATCAAACATAAAATATAAAACGTATCCTTAGGCTTTTAATACCGAAAGTATGAATTAAACTAAAAGTGAGTTATTCTTATTATAGTCATTCCAAGGGTGTTTTACTTATTTTGGCTAGTATTGAATAATAAAAATATAACTAAATACATATGATAATTGAACGCATTGTGACAAGGTTGAATATTATAAGTATATGAGGATGTTTTTTTTTACTTCATTACTTTTTCCACCTTTCAAGCGCTATTTGAGTGGAAAAATTCTTAGTAAAATTCTTAAATACAAAAATACATTCCCATATACTATATTTTTTACTATGCTTTATTAGAAGTGATACTATGTGTTTGGTAATTTATAGACAGAAAAGTACTGTTACTATGAAATGTATTTTCAAACTCTTGTTATCTCAATTAACGCTTTATAGCATTGTTATTTGGCAGTTATCTATATTGATTATATCATATTTTTAATACTGTTATAAATAAATATCAATTCTCTTGAAAGTTAAAAAAATTAACTTGTCTAATGATTAAATCATAATATATTAGATTTATCCACTAATTTTAATATACTTCGCTTAAAACAGGTCATACTTGAAAGAATAAACGATGAGTTAAAATTAAAAGCAAATGGCTATTAGATTCGACTTCCTTAAATTTAAACCTGTTTTTTATATTATAGTGTCCATTTGGGATTAATAAGAAAAGTAGGCTTTAGGAATTTAAGGATCGTTTAAAAGGGATGTTATCTAACACATTAGCCAATTCGCAAGGTGCGAAGGTTAAATATTATGAAATGCTTTCTACTATAGGGTTTTATTATGATCAGACAAATCTCCGGATATTTGGCCAAAATATCTGAAAATAAAGTTAATATTTTATGTTCTTCATTTAAAATTTTATTATTCATAGCAAAAATATTAGAAAAAAACAACTTTCAATAGACTTGTCAATTAATTATAATGCAATATACAAACTAATCAATGTATGTGTATATGGAATTAGTAAGTAAAAAAGTATACTTTTGAACTATTTTATTAATAAATATTAGTAATAGTTATTATTTTATCAATTCACTATAATTTGCTATTGATTGGTTCTGTTCTATTGTCCGAAATGGAAGCTTAAACCTTAAAATTTCGAAGTTCGGAAAAAGATCCCTTATTTTTTCACCAATCAAAAACGAGTGGTAATTAAATCCTTTAATAGTGGGTAGGTAATGGTAATATAAACCTGAGCTCATTATGCATCAAAATTTCCAAATTAAGTATAAAGTTGCTTAAGGGATAAAAATAGATTAGCTAAAGTTGGGTATTCATGTTTCCTGAAGTTGTTGTACCTTATTCTTAAAGTTATCTGATATATAAAGACCATTTCAAGCTCAATGAAGCATCAATTATTAAGAAATTTATCACTAATCAAAATAAATAAAAGAATGTATAACGAAAAAGTCTGTATCGTTGGATCTGGTAATTGGTAAGTACTTTAATCTTCATCTTAACCTTTTATTAAATATCGTTATCAGGGGATCTGCAATTGCCAAAATTATTGGAGAGAATGTCCAAAATAGCCCAAAATTTGACAAAGATGTCAATATGTGGGTATATGAAGAGAATATCGATGGACGTAAACTTACTGATATCATTAACACAGAGCACGAAAACGTAAAGTAAGGCAATTGCTCTCTTCAAATTTTATTCATATTCATCTTTCATAGATATCTTCCTGGTATTAAACTCCCATCAAATATTATCGCTGTACCAAATCTTTTAGATGCTGCTAAATTAGCCACCACTTTAGTTTTTGTCGTTCCACATCAAGTAAATACTTTTATTTTTAAATTTTTTAAATTTTTTAAATTTTAACCAAACTATAGTTTATTGGAAATATCTGCAAACAACTTAAAGGAAACCTTGCTCCAAACTGCAAAGCTATTTCATTAATCAAGGTACTTTTATCATTTAATTTATAATTAAATTCTAATATTTTTAGGGTGTCAATGTTTCTTCCACAAAAATTGAGTTGATTTCAGAGCTTATTGGTAACAATTTAGGTATTCAAGTCAGTACCCTTTCTGGGGCAAATATCTCAAATGAGGTAGCTGAAGAAAAGTTTTGTGAGACAACCATAGGGTATCATAACAGACAAGATGGTGAAATGTTTAAAGAGTTATTCCATACTGACTACTTCCATGTAAACATTGTTGAAGATGTACGTGGTGTAGAGATGTGTGGTGCCTTAAAGAATATTGTTGCTATTGCTGCAGGTATTGTTGATGGTTTGAAATTAGGTAACAACACTAAAGCCGCAATTATTCGGATTGGTTTAATGGAAATGATTAAATTTGGAGAAACTTTCTTAAAAGGTGTAAAAATCACAACATTTTTTGAAAGTTGTGGAACTGCTGATTTAACCACTACATGTTTTGGAGGTAGAAATCGTAAAGTTGCTGAAGCACATGTAGTAACTGGAAAAGTAAGTTCAGTTATTACTTTTAATAGCAATTATTAATAATTTTATAGCCATTTGAACAACTCGAAAAAGAGCTTTTAAATGGTCAAAAACTTCAAGGTACTATTACAGCTAAAGAAGTAAATGAATTCTTAACTGCCAGAAATATGACTGAAGACTTCCCTCTATTCACTCGTGTATATCAAGTTTGTTATGAAGGACTCGATGCATCTAATATCACAAAAGATATAGAATTTAAGTTCAACAACCGTTCTCAAGGAAGTGATTTACAAAAATCTCGTCTATAATTTGTTTATATACCTTTAATTATATAGCTCGATTTATGATAAATGACTTATGTCTCCCGAAGTTTAAACTGTAAAGTTATTCTCAAGTTAAAATTAAATAGATAACTAATTAACATACTTATGATTATGTTTTTGTTTTAATTTTGTTACATTTATGATTTTTATACAACAATACTTTAAAGTATTTGCAACTTGAAAAATGAGATGATACAGAAGGTTTTATATATTATTAATAACCCAAGTACTACATGTTATTTAAAAATTTTTTATTTGGTAATATTTCAATCATATCATTTTGATAGGAAAAAAATTGGTATTCTTCAAATTTAAAATTTGCAGTTAAAAGTTTAAAAATAATTTCTTATTTAAAATGAGTAAAAGAAGTGCTGCGGCTGAACACCACGAGGAGCTTAGAAATGACTCAGATGATATGGGAGAAATGAGTGAAGTAACATATTTAAGTATCAGTATTCTTTGAGTTTAATATTTTCAAGTCGGAAATCAATGTAGAGTTTGATTTCTTCGATCCAAAAGAAATTGATTTCCATAATATCAAAAACTTTATGACAAATTATTTTGGCAAAGATAGAATAGATACAAGTGATCTTGCTGATCTCATTATTAGCCAGCCTCTTATTGGAACTACCATTAAGGCGGTAGAGGAAGACGATGCTTTAGCTATTTTTACTATTCTTAATATGAATGTCCATGAGGTATTTATCTTGATCCTTTATTTATTTATTAATTTTTTCAGTCCAAAAATAGTATTACTCAAATAAGAGACTATATACTTTCAAGCTCTAGAAATAACCAACCACTTTACAATTTATTACAAGCATTATTAGCTCCAGGCTCAACCAGACATTTAGGGCTTTTATTAAATGAACGACTAATTAATATGCCTGTTCAAATTGCCCCACCAATGTACAAAATGCTAGGGGAAGAAATAGAATGGGCCATTCAAGATGTAAGGTTAGTTTATTTAAAAGAAGTTAGACTAATCTTGACTTAGAAAGAGCCATATAACTTTGAGTATATTTTACTTTTATCTAAAACTTATAAAGAAGTTGAATCCCAAGAAACCGGGGAAGGAGGCAAAGATGACCAAGATAGAAAGAAGCGCCGTAATCAGGTAATAAGTATATAAATGAGAGAGTTTTCTAATTAAATAAAATAGCCAAGTGCAGGAGCGTTTTATATCAATTTAGAAGATGAAATTGTTTCAAAATTTGCAGAATTCGAGCAAGTGTTAGAGTATCATAATAGTGCTGTACCAGACTCTAAAAGAGCGTTCTCTGAGTTTGGTGTTTTACCTGGACGTAAATTCTTTTTATTCCATAGTTCCAAATACCATCAAATACTTCAAGCTTTAACCGAGGCTATCCCTACCCCTCAATAATTGTTTCATTTAGAAATTATAGAGTATTAAAATCAAAGTTTATTGGATCTTAACAACATGAATTAATTCAAATTATTAACTTTTAATCATTATTGTCTAATATTAACACATGATAATTACATTTTAATTATTTGCTTAAGGTATGTGTTTTCATGAGATAATAATGATAATTAAAGCAATGGTTTTAGATGCTACAGCTTCTACACTTGATTTAGAATCTAATTTATTACAAAAGACAATATGATTTTTTTAATTCTTAAATAGCAACACAAAATAGTTAATTTATCGTACGTTCTAATTCATAACTTGATAATTATGATGACTGGTATCATTTTAAAAGAATAATATTTGGCCAACACAGCTTTATTGAAGAAAAGCTTTGAAATTTAGTTTCAGTTATCTGCTAAACATTTTCATCAAACGATAATCAGTTTGCTTATAGACCTTCTACGATTTCCGAAGGTGGTAAGCCCTTATAGCAAATTCTATAAACTTTAGTGAAGAGTGGGAACCTATGAAAGTTAGTTATAATCTACAAGATTTAAATAAATTTACTCATCTTCCTGGTTTCTAGCAGATAGGAACTGGTTGACTTCTTTAGAAGTGATAGTTCCTTGTAATTTTTGTCCATTTAACAATTCTTTTTCAAGCTCTTCAAAACTCTAATAATTTAATAATTGTGCTTTTAAATAAAATCAAAGTACCTTTCCAGTTCTAACATGAGCTTCAGCAACTTTTCGGTTACGGCCACCATAACAGGTGGTAATAAGATCACCGACCCCAGAACTTTCAAAAAAGGTATTTTCTTTAACACCTTCAAGGTATACTTGTGCAAATTTTTTCATTTCCATCAAACCAATACGTATAATAGCTGCTTTAGTATTAGGTCCTAATTCCATCCCATCAATGATTCCTGCAGCAATAGCAACAATATTTTTCAATGCACCACACATTTCTACCCCATGGACATCTGGCACAATACTCACTCTAAAGTAAGGAGTATTAAACAAATCAAAATAAAACTTTCCATCTTGTTCATTTACATATCCAATAGTTGTTTCACTGAACCTTTCTATGGCGATTTCATCAGCTATATTTGCTCCAGATAAGGTACTAACCTCAATGCCCAGCTCCTTACTAATATAGTTTGAAATCAAAGTAATACCTTTGGAATCTACATGTACTCCCTTTAATTATATTAGTATATCCAAGGCTAATTCGAATATATTTACCTTTACTAAAGAAATTGCTTTACAATCTTTTGGTAATTTTCCTTTTATTTGCTCACATATACTTTCAATAAACTAACCGGTTAAATAATGGAACAAAATTCGAATTATTACTTACTTGATGAGGTGTAACAAACACTAAAACATTACATCCTACAACAGCTTCTTCAAGATTAGGGTAGGCCACGACATTTTTTGGAAGTTTGATTCCAGGTAAATATCTTTATAAAATAAATAAATACTACTTGTTATAATAATAAACTTACTTAACATTTTCATTCTGAGTATTAATAATTTCAGTCAACTTTTTCCCATCTACCATTTCTTCAAACACCCACATACGAACTTCATTTTCAACATTATTAAGCTTTAATGCGTTGTTTCCTATAATTTTAGCTGTAGTTGAGCCCCTTTATGTATGATAGTAATTAATTATAATTAATTTCTAATAACATTAGTGATATTTATTACCAATTTCCTGATCCTACAATAAGTACTTTATTCATTTTAAGTTTTCTTATCAATAAAAAGAATAGCTAAAGTTGAGTATTTATACATTTGAATGATGTAATATTTATCCCTTGATTTTCTAACAAATAGTTCTCCCTTAACAATCATAGTGATAATAATTTGTTGAGATAATAATCTAATACAACTGGAACAGCTTAAAACCATATGTTTGTATATTAAATTATATTGATAAAGAAGCTTGGTAAAACCTATCCCAAAATCTCTTTTATGAGATTTTTCAAGGATAATACATTTAATATAAAATTGGGGAGTTCTAAACTTCTTACTTCTTTATCTCAGAGCAGTGGGTTATTAACAATAGCTTTTTAATAAATAAAAACTTAATTAGTATAATAAAACCTTATAAAATGAGATTGTAAGAACCTTTATTTTGAAAATAATAAAAGTAAATAACAAGAATTACTATTATGAAACCCTCGTGCTTTAAATATTAGATGGCTTTTAAATCCAATAATAAATTTCATTAGTTATTTTGAATGGACTCTATTATATATATCAATGCTACTGTATTTAAAATATCATTGATTTAGTATACTAAAAAAAAGTTTATACAGTGGTGTATTTTTTTAAGAATCTTACTAACAATCTTTCCGCTTAAATAGTGCTTAACATTTTAAAAAAATTTTAATTAAAATTTTCTAACTATATGAAAATATAAACAATATTGAAAATGTAAAGCTTGTTAAAAATATACGAAAAATAATATTTTGCTATATTATTGTTCAATGATAATGAAAGTTATTTGTTAGTTCTAGTCGATCACATAAATCAAAATTGATGAGGTTTTTTGTAGATGTCTAATGAAATTTACTTAAATTAGGTCTTTCAAAGTGACTATCCTTCTATCATAACAGGTAACAGGATAGTTAGCTATATAACATAAGATGGAATAGAAAAAGCTGTATTATTATTTAATTTAAAGATGGCCGGAATAAATCCCTTGTAATAAAAATAATCCTAATCCTAATCCTAATTCTATTTCAACCCTAACTTTGGCCATAACTTTAGGCATAATACTAACGTTAATGTTAACTCTAACTCTAACTTTAATTTCAACTATAGCTACAGTATTGGCTCTAATCATAAATCTATATGTAACTTCATGCCGTTCTAAAGCCAACGTTATCATACCAGGTACCCAGCTAATATTGTGTTTTACTTTAAATGCTACCTTATTATTTTCCAACATGAAACTATTACTTAATTTTTTTGTATAATTTTTGATAGAGGAGTGGTAAGTTTTCATAATCAATATTTTTTGTATTATCAGCTTATTATTTAAACTATGGCTATTTGTTATTTACCATATATCTGAATATAGAGCTAATATGAAGTAGTTTCCCTTTTTGCAATAAAAACAACTTATAACACCTTAAATACATATTTATAAGTAGTTTTATATTTTAGGTTGATAATATTAGTATACGATACAAATAAAACAAAATGCCCATATTTAGTATAATGCTAACTATCTGTACACATATTGGATTTTAAAGTGTGAGCCATAATATGATTCATACAATGGTCATTAGTTTTAAATAATTAACTCATTTTCAATTTATGACGACTATAACAATGCTACAATTTTTTAAAAAGTGGATTACATTTTTGCTAAATACTATTGATAAGTTATCCTTTTTATGAACTTCGATTCTTATATAAACCTAAGCATAGTTTAATACTTTCTAGTTTTTAAAAGTATAGTACATAAGCAGTTATTGAATTATAGACTATAATAAAATACCCTTTTTAAAAAAATAAGGGGTAAAAAGATTATTGGGTTTACAATCAATCAAAATCAATCGCTATAACAATAAACAAAGCCTGTAGAGCTACTTTTGGAATTAAAAATTAATTTATATAAATTATCATGTTATCGGTAATAAGATTTCTTAGAATATTAAACAGGATAACATCCAGATGTTTTATTAAGAAAAATACTAGAAAATAGGATTTAAACTCAAAAAGGCAATCTATTTAGGAATATATTTAGCAATATGGGGTTAAAAGTATATAAACATCAAAGTTTGGTGATATATCACATTATACTGCTCTGGCCATTATACATTAATACCAAATAATAAGAAAAATAGCTAATAAAATATACATCTCATTTTAAAAGGTATAAATAGTAAGAAATAATTTAAATGAAAAAACAAACTATTTATCACTATGATATTCCGATTTCTTTTCTTTACCTTTACTGCCTCTTTATTAGCACATATGGAATTTGTTACTCCATATCATCGTAGGTCAAAGTTTTCTCCATATTATCAACAAACCAATAATGTTGATTATGATGGCTTGAATCCGTTAGGTAGTAAGGTGAGTATCGACTTCTTCAACATATGAACTTAATATCAAATTCACTATGATAGAAAAATAGATGTAGCTTTAAAAATTCTTTAATATTAAATGATCAGGATGTTAATCATATTTTAATTTGTTTAGGCTGGATTTACTTATCCTTTTCCATGTAAAGGTCATGCAAAAGGTCCTGTACAAGCAAGCTATCAGGCTGGTAGCTCAATTGCAGTAGCGTTAACTGGAAGTGCCAAACATAATGGTGGGCACTGCCAGTTTGCATTAAGCTATGATGACAAAAAGTTTGTGGTGTTGAAGGATGTGTTCACCAATTGTATCATCGACAGCGTGAATTATAGCATTCCACTACCAGGTAACATTCCACCAAGCAAAAACGCTACTTTAGTTTGGGGATGGATAAATGCTGTTGGTAATAGAGAATGGTATATGAACTGTATTGACATTGAAATTACTGGTGGCACATCGGGTGGTAAATTAACTGGTAAAGAAATGTTAGTTGCCAATCTACCAGGTTATCCTGTTTTTGAAGAATTTTCGATTGCTGGTCCACAATTAGAAAAATTCAATTCTCGCAACACTATTTCAATTCCTTAATGTTAATGTTTAATACCTAATTAAATTTGAACAATGTATTTTACTTTGTTTTTGATCTCTGCTATCATTTAAAAATTTTAATAGTTAATAATTAATAATATTGATTCAGCGTATTTTGTTGCTTAATAATAATCATTATTATAGTTTTAGCGTAGTCTAATATAGATTGATCCTAATGAAAATAAAATGTAGTAGACATTGTAGAAAGATACCATCATTTAAAATGAATCAATCACTTAGAGATATATTACATTTTACTTGTTATTTAGGTTAATATTTCTAAACATAAAAGGATTTTTTAATACAATTTAATGAAAAAGATAGATCAATCAAGAAATCCAGCTTATGGAGGGAGCAGTTTATATGAGTAATTTTTTAATTTTTATAACAAAGGACCAATTTTTACAGCATTGAGCATCAAGCCTAATGTCAACTCTAACAGTACCATAGTACCATCATTTTAAAGTGAAATTTAATATAGATTTTAACCTAGACAGTTTACTATAATACAAATATTGCTATGGAATTTCACCACAACAGTTTTTAATTTTATTTCTTATTTCTTAACAGACTTGCTTTATTAGAAGGAGATGAATTTTTTAGCAAAATTCATGTAATCTCCTACTTAGCTTGTTCACCGTCACGCTAAATAATTTAAAATAGATACTTAGTGCATTATTTCTTACCTTCTCTATAATCTTAATTTGATAAAAACAAATATATAGCATAAATGAAAAAGTATTTAACTTTAGTGTAATGGTAATTGTTTTTGTATATCTTAAATCTCCAATAATCAAATAAAATAGAAGTTATAAAATACATTCCCATATTACTTTTAAATAACTATTCACTCTAATTTAAAAATCAAATGCTAATGGTAGTAACTTATTTCACTGATTTCAATCAACCATAATTATTAAATGATTATTCAACAAAAAATATTTATTGCTTTTGGGTATTTTGATAATCATTATGTACTATAAAAAATACAATATATACACAACAATGTATAGCCAACATAAAATATCCTTTTTAAAAAATAAGGGTCAAAAAGATTGCCTGAATTTAAATAAACCAAAACAACTACCATTATAAGTGAAACTCGTAGTTACTTTACGGATTTAATAAATTATTCCATATAAGCTATGATATTATATCTAAAATATCCCTAAAAACGTTAAAAGGGTTAGCTCCAAAATTTTTATTAAAAATAATTGAAGTATGTTCTAAACTCAAAAATTAGAAGCATTGGTGATATATTTGGTAATATGGTGTTAAAACTTATAGGCATCAAAGTTTGATGACATATCACATTGTAGTATTAGTATCATTATACATTGATATTGAACATAAAAAAATAACTCATTTGAAATAGTATAAAAAGAAAAAAATGAAACGAATAAAAGTAAACAGTGAAAATAAGTTCATAGCCATGATTTTGCAGCTCTTCTGTCTTATCTTTGCTACATCTTCATTAGCACATATGGAGTTTATTACCCCATATCATCGTAGATCAAAGTACTCTCCTTATTATCAACAAACTAATAACGTTGATTATGATGGATTAAATCCCTTAGGCAGTAAGGTAAGTAGTGTTTTCACATATATATGACTTTCATAACAAGCGAAAATATCATAAAGTAAGTATTAACTCCAATTCGTCTTGCTTAGGGTTGGGCCACTTATCCTTTCCCATGCAAAGGTCATCCAAAAGGTCCTGTGCAAGCAAGTTATCAAGCTGGTAGCTCAATTGCAGTAGAACTTACTGGAGTTGCTATACACAATGGTGGACATTGTCAGTTTGCATTAAGTTATGATGATAAAAAGTTTGTAGTATTAAAAGATGTATTCAACAATTGTATCATTGATAGTTTAAAATATAATATCCCATTACCAAGTAATATCCCACCAAGTAAAAATGCAACCTTAGCTTGGGGGTGGATAAATGCTAGTGGTAACAGGGAATGGTATATGAACTGCGTTGATATTGAAATTACCGGTGGTACACCAGGCGGTAAACTAACTGGTAAAGAAATGTTGGTTGCTAATTTACCAGGCTATGTTGGCTTTGAAGAATTTTCAATTGCTGGTCCACAACTGGAAAAGTTTGACTCCCGAAATACTATTTCAATCCCCTGATGCTATTATTTGATATTTAATCAAATAAGATGATCCCCTTTAGTTCTTTATTTTATTTGATAAATTATGTGTTTATCTTTAAATTATTATCCGAGTATGCTTTATCGCTTGATTATCTTTTTTTCATAATTATATGTATAATTAAATAGTTTATTGCTGATAAAACTGATTGAAATATTGTATAGTCAAAGCGGGGTCACTAACAAAACAGTTCGATAATATCTTACTTGTTATAGTGTTATAAATGTTAAGATTTCTGAATGGAAAGCTTCTTGCTTTAATGTATCCTAATACGAACACATATGGTTAGAAAATACTATTTCTTTTAATAAATTAACTATAAAGAGCAAAGGTTTAAACCTCAACTTAACTTACAGATGATCTTTATGTATGGATGTATATAATCAAGATGTATTATCAAATAACATCAAGAAACTAGAACTTTCGAATTTGCTCAAAGATGTAAATGAGATAAAGGTTCAGCTAAAGTATCATAATATGTAACCATATTTAAGATAACTATATTCAATGATAATTTAACGATAGATCGATTAACTTTAATTTTAAAAACATACACTAAGAAACTAAAGTTAAAACGATAATTATAATTTATTATCTTGGTGTTATAGTGCTATTTATAATTTATTTATGATAGAACAATAAAGTGATGAGAAGCAGTTTTCTTTAAATACAAAATGCTTTAATTATAAATGATATTGCTAAGGAATTGAAATAGTATTTCGGGAGTCAAACTTTTCCAGTTGTGGACCAGCAATTGAAAATTCTTCAAAAATGGGATAGCCCGGTAAGTCAGCAACCAACATTTCTTTACCAGTTAGTTTACCGCCTGGTGTACCACCGGTAATTTCAATATCAACGCAGTTCATATACCATTCCCTGTTACCACTAGCATTTATCCACCCCCAAGCTAAGGTTGCATTTTTACTTGGTGGGATATTACTTGGTAATGGGATATTATATTTTAAACTATCAATGATACAATTGTTGAATACATCTTTTAATACTACAAACTTTTTATCATCATAACTTAATGCAAACTGACAATGTCCACCATTGTGTATAGCAACTCCAGTAAGTTCTACTGCAATTGAGCTACCAGCTTGATAACTTGCTTGCACAGGACCTTTTGGATGACCTTTGCATGGGAAAGGATAAGTGAATCCAGCCTAAATAAGATGAATTGCAGTTAATACTTACTTTATGATATTTTCGCTTGTTATGAAAGTCATATATATGTGAAAACACTACTTACCTTACTGCCTAAGGGATTTAATCCATCATAATCAACGTTATTAGTTTGTTGATAATAAGGAGAGTACTTTGATCTACGATGATATGGGGTGATGAATTCTATATGAGCCAATAAGGAAGCAGTAAAAATAAGAAAAAGGAAGTTTGAGATCATAGTAGTAGATGTATTATTTGTTTTTATTATTTATTTCGTTCTATTCCCTTTATTTATAGTAGCTAAAGTTAGGTATGTCATTAATGAGTTATTTTTACTGCTATTCTTATATTGACATTAAATTACAATAGTCAGAGTGCTATAATGTGATATATCATCAAGCTTTGGTACGAATAAATCTTCAACACCATATTGCTAAATATATCGATAATGTTATTAGTTTTTTGAGTTTAAAAGTTTTTGCCGATAACATGATTCAATTATGTTTCTTTTTATTTTATTGCTTTTGATTTGGATATAAGTTTTAATAACCCTGTTGCCCCTTTATTAAAAATTAAGTAACTTGGTTTCACCATGATGTTTGTCTTTTATAGGGCTTTGAAGGCGTAGTACTTTCAAATATTATCAGTCTTAAATATAGAAAACTCAAGTTTTAATAAAACAAACTAATGTAAATGATCTAGTTTATTAGTATCATAGTCGCCATTTCATTATATTATTTTTAAAATTGTACAGTAAAATTTCTTTATATAGAAGTAAGAACAAAATAATACAGTAATTTAATGAAATTAAAAAAACCATCATACTTGAAAGGGAAATCGAGATAATTAAGGTAAAATGTCAATTATGAAAGCATATTGCGATGAATGTATGAAAAAAAGCGAGAAGGTAGTATTGTAATAAATACGAGATACTACTATATACTTGATAAATAAGCAAGTACAACTATATAAGTTTATGGTAAGCAATTGAAGTAATGATTTATCCAATTTATAGGTTGTGTTTCGAGCCAACTTCTCTTTTATTTCAGAGATATAATTTACCTCTCACCTAAGGTATCTCAATAAAATACTATACCATTAATCAAATACAGCAATTTATATATATAGCTATGCTATACCATCATCACATGAAAACTACCTCCCACAGTGATTTACGTTTATCGACCAGGCTATCATATCACCTTAAAATAGGAAAGAGATATTTAAATAAGTAAAAAAATAAAGAACAACTTTATTGATTTGAGGAAAAAATAAGTTAGTATTATTTACAAATAATTAAGCGATTATTGAAGGCACTTTTTAATAAGTGTTTGCCTCAATAAAGCTATATGGTTTTGAGCCATCACTTGAAATATCACCTGTACTTGACTAAGGCACTATAGCCTCTAATATGATATTATAAGGTGATTCCCCAGTTCTGAAATGGCATCAGAGTTGCTAATATTTTCAAAACTATTAGTTAAAAATTTATACAATTTTATCAAGGCTATCCAGGCTATACTCAGTAATATACAAATTGAATAATAAAGCAGAGAGGTCTTGTAAGTTGGCTATTTCTCTGAATGTTCTCCAGCATTGCACTCTTTTAAGAACACTTAAAGCTAAGACTAAGTACGGAAAAATTAAAATTATATAATAAACACCTTTACTAAAAGATACTTTGATTTAACGTATCTATAACCTTTTACATTTGTGCTCTCTCGTTTTATTTCTGAGAAATTCCTTTTGGATAGGCAGCTAAACATTTAAAGTTGGAGTTAAACTCTTCTAAATTTTAATATAAATTACTATGTATAGGGATGTATTTTTTGTATATGAATTTTATTAACAATTTTTTCACTCAAATAATACTTAAATTAAAAAAGTGATAAAGTCAAAAACATTCTATGTTTAGTATTTAGTATCAACCCATAAGTGCAATATCTGATAAACAATCAAAGATATAATAATTGGCGAATCAACTATTGAATATTAATATATATTATAAGTAGTAAGTATAAACTATTATACAAAATTATAATAGCTAAAATAGAAACCACAAACAACAAATATGATGAGATTCACCATTAATAAAAATATCATGAAATCAATTTTAGATTATGTTTATTAAACGCAACGAAAGTATTAAGGAATTGAAATAGTTTTACGAGAATTGAATTTTTCTAATTGTGGACCAGCAATTGAAAATTCTTCAAAGCCAACATAGCCTGGTAAATTAGCAACCAACATTTCTTTACCAGTTAGTTTACCACCTGGTGTACCACCGGTAATTTCAATATCAACGCAGTTCATATACCATTCTCTATTACCTATAGCGTTTATCCACCCCCAAACCAAAGTAGCATTTTTACTTGGTGGAATATTACTTGGTAATGGGATATTATATTTTAAACTATCAATGATACAATTGTTGAATACATCTTTTAATACTACAATATTTTTATCATCATAAGTTATACCAAACTGACAATGTCCGCCATTATGTACAGCAGTTCCGGTAAACTCCACAGCAATTGAGCTACCAGCTTGATAACTTGCTTGCACAGGACCTTTTGGATGACCTTTGCATGGGAAAGGATAAGTGAATACTTCCTATACTTTTTTAGTAAATCTTTTTAAAACATGTAAAAGCTTTTACGTACTTGTCTGCCTAAAGGATCTAAACCGTTCCAGTCAACGTTATTAGTTTGTTTATAGTAAGGTGAGTATTTTGATCTACGATGATATGGGGTAATAAACTCCATATGTGCTAATAAAGAAGTAGCGAAGATAAGAAATAAGAGTTGGGAGATCATAGCTTTATATATTAAAAATAATATATTTTAGTTTGTTTTAGTTTATTTTCTTTACTATTTATACCATTTAAAGTGAGATATTTTTTAGTTAATTGATTTATATTATTGATATTGCTCAAATATGCAACTAGTTTATTTCTCTAATAATAGTAGAATAATGTGATATGTCATTATTTTTTTAGTGCTCAAAGATTTGATATATTCCCAAATATAGCTATAGATTTAAATTATTTATTTCCTTAACTCATTTTGAATTGTGATGGTTGAATTTTTTTAAATTTTAATAAAAGTTATTCTATCTTTCTTTGAATTCGCTTGTAAAGATAAAGAATCAATCTTTATTTCTTTTATGTTTCATTCCTTTAGAATTTATTCAATTACAATTGAGTGTATTAAAATAACCAAAGTTAAAATTAACTTGAAGACAATCTTTTTCCTTGCTAATGCCAAAAAGCAGAACACTTATTTTTAAAAATTCAAATAAAGGATAAAAAGGAGGATAATCAGAATTACGGAGGGAGTGCTTAAGGTTTATTAATTATAGATTCATTTAAAATTTATTTCAAGAATAAATTCTTATTATCACTTTTAGACAAAAATAAACAGAAGCGACATTTTCCTCCTTTTGAGAGACTCATTTTTTCTGTATATAGCAAGAAATGCTCATTGTTCAATGTGACAGTCAGTAGGTAATAATTTTAAAAGTTTTAAAAGATCTATAAGACTTAACCAATTAAATCTAGATCACTAAGACTATAATTTATTCTTTTAATATAATGAGTTTAAATTAAACTGATGAGATGACAAGGTCCAACAGTAAATAAAAAATGTATAATTCCTGCTTCACTATTATTAAAAAGTAAAGCTTGACTTTATTTTATCTACTATAATAAAGGTCGCTAGGTTGGTTTATGGTATGTTATTGTAATGTTTGAATAAAGTATCGCAAAGTCTACTTTTAAAAAGGGTTAACTATATGGATAATAAATAAACATAACGGGAACAACATATGATAGCATGATATAGATCATATTGAGTAATGATTAGCTATGTATGATTTCTAAATAAATCTCTCATTTACCTCAACCACAGTCTTTTTATATGATATAATGAATTAATAAATAAATCGAGGTATTATATTTTGACTTTATTGAGAACATAAAAAAACAGAAACAAGTATTATTTTAAAGCTTGTTATAAAACCAGTTGTTAGTTATATACCCTTAGCGGAAATTGAAATATCTCTAAATTAGTAAATTGCAGGCTATATAAAGCAGACTATAGAAATAAATGTTTATCAAACGCTGTACAAGGTATAAAGTCGCATAGACAAATGAACAATAAAGCTAATGACTATATACATGTTTGTGCTTATACATAATCTTTAATACATATTAATATTAAAAAACAATAGTATGAAGGCAAGTTACATCACCATAAGTTAATATAAGGCTGCGTTTGAATCCATAACCAAACTTATCCACAAGCTCAAATATGGGCATGTCTTTTGTTTAAAAATTCCACTAAGAAATTTCCCACTCATCAACATTTAAAAAATGGATAAAGGAATAGATTAAAAAATGTCTATACTAAATATTATGAGTTTGAAATTTGAAAAAAAAGTACAATTTCTTTAATAAAGAAAATAAGGCTGTTATTGCCTTAGTTTATGCCTAATTTGCCTTTTTAGCAAAAAATTAAAACCGGAATATAGCTGAACCTTGGGTTTAACTTTATCCATACAAGTAGTTGGGTTTAAAGCTATGTACTTTTAAAAAGCTATACAGATAAAATTTTAATTATTGTAATAAACTCTTTATTGAGGCATTTTTAGTTAATCTATAAATGACTCCCTTCTGTCAAAAGTAAATTGATTTTATGAAATTTTTGAGTCACCTATGGATATGATCGCTATCACCTTAGCAAAAGTGCTATTAGTGATTTAATTAAAACAAAATGCTATAAAGACTCAGCTATAAAATCAATAGGCTTTATTAATACACATTTGATTAAAATTTAGTAATAGATAAATCCATTACCACTTTTGTACTAGAAAAAGGGCTACAATATAATATAAATTTATACACTTGTGTTACCACATATTTCAACTACAAAGAATCATTCTAATTCCTTCAAAATCAAAACATAAACGATAGAAAATGATCCCCTTTACTAATATAATAAATTTACTATAGGCTTACCCAGTTTAACATTGGAATTCTCTTTGGGTCAATATAAAATGGAATATTCATAATATACTTACTAGGGGCAAATAATAAGAAAGGGATAGTAAACTTATAGTTGAATTTTACATTTATACTTATAAGATCTAAAATTTTAACACTGACTACCTCAATATTTGTAAATGAGGATAGAAAGTCGAGAAGATTGTCAAATGAACCATTATAAAAGTCAATTTTAATTTGTTTAATAAACTTACATTTAATTCTACTATATTGTCCCTTACAAAAATTGTTATTGTCCAAGCCAAATTTATCAAATATTTGAGTGATGTTAAAATTTAAGTTCACAAAATGAATAATCTGTATATTCGATAAGGACGAAATTGACTGTAATAACTTTATTGAAAAATCATTAACATGAATTTCCTTTAAAGCAGATAATTTGAAAAAATCATAAGTATCCAAATATTTTAATTCAAAATATCCTAAGGCAGTAATGTTATCATTTCCAATTTCTGTTAAATCACTATGCTGCCTATTGTTAAAATAATGGTAATTGGAATTCAAAATTTTTATACTGTGTAATTGTTTTAAATCGCCAAAACATTTGAGATCAAGATTGTAATCAAGATCTCCTATAATCTCCAGTCTTAAATTAGGAACAAAGTTTAGATTAGAGTCAATTGGAATCGAATTATCAATAAATCCTTTAGATTCCAAACGTAGTACTTTTAATTTATCAAATTTGACTTTAACAATATCTATCCCATCAAGGTATAAAAAATGTCCTGCATCAATTATAAGTGAATGTAGCTTATCTGGATTGAAATATTCAACGATAGTATTGATAATTATAATGTGTCCGCTGATTTTGATTGCTTCAACTTGCTTTAATAAATCAATAAATAAATTAAGCGAATCTCTGTGTTTGAGACAATTTATGTTTAATTTTTTCAGTTTTGGTAATCTAAGTTCTAATTTGTTACTGTTATTATTATTACCTGTGTGATTATAATTTAGAGATGCTACATTCGGACAATAGTGCAAAAGTCCAATATTATTACCATTTATATTCACATGTTTCATTGACAGTCCTTCTTCTTTAATGAATTTTTCTTGATAATCGTGTTGATATTTTTTAAATCCTTCCTGATTGTAAATTGAATACCTTAAATTACCTTCAATAACATTTCTCACAATCTTAAACAGACATTTATTTAAAAAGCATAAATCAAATAATTCTTCTGGATTGACTAATTGAAAAATTTCCTCTATCAAGATGTCTGACAATAAATCAAATTGCAACACCATGTAATAGATTTATAATATAAAAATAGAGTCTATGAAGTTTATAAGTTTGAATACTTTCAAGAGATATTTAATGGTTGTTTTAAACCTAAAATTAGATTTAGATTTGAAATGTGTTGATATTAAACTTGCTAATAGTTGATACTTTATTTCTTAAAAAGTTATGGAAAGTATATTAGCCTCAAATGGTCTAAAAAGAATTGATAGCGTTAGGTTTATAATCACATAACGAGTAGGTTAATTATGCACCCCGTTTTAATAAAAAGAACCAATAAAAAGCAAGGGTCGGGAAATCTAATTAATATTAGTAATAAAAAAATCAAAACTATTAATCTATTTTTTTAACTTCCAAGATGATAGAAAATTCAATATTAGCAAGCGGGTTAGCAGCAGTAATAAGTAGAACTATAATGCATCCAAGTAAGTAAACCATAGATTTAATTATTTATATTAATCAATTATTAGTTGATACATTAAGAATAAGATATCAAGTAGGAGAAAAATCCCTTGAAAATAGTAGTAAACCTCAAAAAGGATTAAGCGTATATAGGGGTCAGCTTAGAGGATTATATTCTGGCTATTCAGTTGCATTATTGTTTACATTACCTGGGATGACAATCTTTTATACAAGTTATGATATAAACAAGAAAGTATTGGACAAGTATTTTAATATCGATCAAAATAATTCATTAAATCACTCGATTTCCGGATTTTTATCTTCAAATTTAGCAGGGTTAATATTTAATCCAATGGAAGTAATAAAAGGGTATTTGCAAGTCCAGGGTAACGATAGTCAGCAAGTCAAAGTTAATAAGCTAATTCAACAAATTTATAGAAAACAAGGGATGGTTGGGTTCCAAAACGGGTACTTTTTATCAGTAGCAGTGTTTGGTCCTCATAATTTAATTTACTTTTCATTTTATGAAAAATTCAAAAAGTATTTCAATGACAATAATAATAATGATTCATTAAATTTTGTAAAAGCTTCTGCATTATCGACTTTACTTGCAGTAACATCAACTCATCCAATCGAAGTTTTACGTTCAAAATATCAATATTTAAAAACAGAACAAAATTTCGGTACAAGTAAAAATAAAGTAAATATTTCAAACTTAATTAAATCAATCTATAAAAATAATGGAATACGAGGATTTTATAAAGGAATGTTATTAAGGTGCTTTTATTTTATACCAAATACAACTATGACGATGACTTTATTTGAGTTATTTAAAATTAAGTTAATGGATTTTAATAAAATATAAAACTATAATCAAATTATTTTTATTATCTTACATTTAGTAATATTGATAAGAAAGTGAGTAGGTTGATAATGGAATTATATTTTAGTTTAAATAACATAGTATAACAATGATATTGATATAAAACATAAATTGAATACTGATTGATCAATTAAAGCGAACGAATTTGGTAAAGTATTGTTTGATTTAGTGACCTGATCTAATTTGAATATTGGTCTATTTACAACTTTAAAATCATTACTATTTGCTTCACTTATATTCAAGTTAATTATATCTTGGACGGATTTAATATTATTATTGTTATTGTTATTAAATGACTTTAGCTTCCAAAATGAAGTATAATTTGATTGAGTAGGCTTCAAACTATATACATTCAATTTCCCATTAATTTCATATCCTATACTACTATTCCCGCCATTCAATCCTAAGTCAAAATAGTATACTTCCTTTCCTTTATAATAACCTGTATTTTTTGTCACTACATCATTTTCTACAGTTGATCCTTTTGGTACTATTGGGTAATTTACATATAATTTACTCTAAATTTAAATCAGTTATTATCATACTACTATTGATTAAATTATACAACTTACCGAACTATTTATATCATTGAATTTATTTTTTATAGTTTTAGCATCTTTATCTTCATTAAGTTTATAATCTTTTGAAACTTTAACGTAATACACTCTTTTTAAATCACTATAATCTAAATCCCCTGGTAAATGATCAAAAATAACTTTTTGACCTTCTAGTAATATTGGTCTTCCCTCATTATCAAATCCTAATAACAGTATAAAACTTTTGTTCTATATTTTCTATATATTAGTTACCAGTGACTATAATATAAACTGGACAGGGTTGTACATCAGAACCATAAGCAACTGAGTTATTGCCAAAATCTAAAAAGTGAAATTTCTCGCCATCGATGCTAACATCGTTTAATTTTAATCTTTCAATGTAAAAGTTAATAATGAATTTGAAAGTTTACAATGTATTAATGTTACTCTTTACCAGCCCCATCAATATCGAATTCGGTTTTATTTTGTTGAGATAAAACTATATGAATGTTGAGTATTGTTTTATATATTTAAACTTAAAATTACTTTGTATAATAAAATTACAAAATAAAATACTTAATAATAAAAATTTCATTAATTATCAATTTATAAAGCAAATAAAGTTTTTAAAATTTTATTTTTATTCCATTATATATTAGCGTTTTTTGTTTATCTCTTTGAGTAATGAAACCGAAGTAAGATAGGAGCGAGAAGGTTTCAATTAAGTGATAAAAAGCAAAATCTCATTCATCATGTAGAGAGATTGAAACATACAGATAATGTAATATTAATACTAAATCGTAATTTTTTAAAAATAAGTCATTTTTTATTAAATGAAATTGAGAATTCAATTTAACCAATCAAGTTTCTTAATTTACTACTTTTTTCAACAGTTAAAGTTTTTAAACTTATTTTCCGATACTAAGGATTATCTTTTATTACCATAAATTTAATCTCATACTCAACTTAATGAAATAAATAATAAAAAAGGAATTATAAATAACAAAATAGTTAAATAATGACAAGTTTTTATTTTTTAACATCTTGTAATTAATTTCTTATTATGATATTAACTAAATTCTTCTTTTTATTAAGTTATTTTAATATCACTATATTCTCTCAAATCGTTATTGAATCAAAGGATAACAATGTAGTGAAATACACCAATTTAACAATGAGAAAACCACACGATTCTATCTTAAAATGCTTAGGAGAAAATCCCCAAACAATGGAGTATTATAATTTTATACAGAGTGATCAATTTAAAGAAATACGTACTTTATTAGAGCAATCAAACGAAAAGATAACAATATTAGCACCAAGTAATGAAGCAATGAAGCAAATAAATAGTATCAACAGATTGACCGATCTAGATTTAAAGAGCGTATTACTGTATCATATTTTACCTGGTTTAATACCAGGTAGCTCAATACAATCTTTACATTTTGCTAATACACTATTAAAAATCCAAGGTAAAGAGCAAGGTATGAAATGGGCACGTTTATCGTTAGGTCAAATTCAAGTAAGTTCTGGCCCATTACCTCCAGCAACGATTATAAACTCCGATTTGGCTAGCTTAAACGGTTTAGTTCATGTAGTAGATCGTTTATTGATACCACCATCAACGGTTACAGATACGTTAAAACTAGCTAATCTGACTCATTTCTTAGAAATGACAACTAGTAACGATTTGATTGTCACTATGGATAAATATAGCGGTGGTACTGTATTGGCACCTAATAACTTAGCCCTAGAAAAATTTGTTAAAAATTATCCATCCATTTTGGAGGATTTGGACGCTATTTATCAGCTTTGTCAAGCTCATTTTGCACCTAAACAAATACGCTACTCTACTAGAATTTCGGATAATAACCACTCCTTAATGACTTTAAACGGTGTTTTTGAATTTAATAGAAGTGAGCAAGGACTTTTGATTAATCAAATTAAAGTTCAATCGGCTGATCTTATTACTAGATTTGGGGTTTTACATATTTTAGAAGGTTTATTAATACCTGGAAATGGCTTCAAATCTAATAGCAGTAATAATAATAACCCAACTAGTGTCAACAGTAATAGCGATCAAAATAGTAATGACAATAGTAATGGTCCAAGTAATATTCAAAGTACTATCCAGAATGATATTCAAAGCAATCCCAATAATAATAACGAAGTCAAACTATCTCCTGTAGTTAAACATACACGTGAAGCTATGCCAATAGTTTAATCACATTTATTTTATTGTATATTTTATCATTTTATCTGTAATAAAAGACTTATTTCAAATTTACTTTAATTGATATTTATTGCTTTAGCTAAGTTGATTGATAATTAGTATAGATGATTTGTTAGTCAATATTTTATCATATTTTGTTTTACGAAATTGTATTCAAAACTAAGCTTCATTTAGGAAGTTAAAATTATATAATATTATAAATAAACTCAAACTATATTAATGTCTAACTTAATAAACGGAGTTAGTTATGAAAAATAGTTCATATGAGCTAGCTAAAAAAGGAAGGAGTAAATAAAGAAAAGGATAAACCTAAAAGATTAAGTTGATTCACAAATTGAAAGGCAAGAAAATCTTATCAACCAAGAAATTTAAATAAGTATAAAAGAGGATAATAATAAAATATAAAACAGTCATTAATGAATTCAATTTTATTGATATTTTTTTAAAAATTCTATGTTTCAATTTAAAAGTAAAAAGAGGAAGACCAAGCCAACTCTAAAAAGCGTTAAGAGTATTGAAAGAATACCCCAACTACGCCAACAAATTCATCTAGTAAAAGATTTTGATACTATGTTAACCTATGGTTTCCCCAATCTTTCAAAAAATGGCCTCCAATGGACAATCAAACTTTCCTTAACACCCAATATCGCTTTGTAATTCATTTAATGCCATATTCAAATTGAGTTAATACTTGATCCCTGTAATATTGTAAATAACATGAATGTTATTAATTAAGCTATATAGATTTTATTTCAATGTATAGAATAGAATAATAGAGGAATAGAAGTGCATATTAGAATAGAGATGTAAATAAAGTAATACATTAGTATAATTGAGATTAAGATTATTTTATTTTCTTGTATAAATATTAAAATGATACGGTTAATTTAACTTTGTGTTTAATGCTTTCGAAGGAGATGCTATCATTATAGATAACTGATACTCTTGGTCAAAAGGTAAAATAGCTGAATGAACATTTTTAGATCCCCATGTATCCTTAAAGTCATCAGCAGGTGTAAAAATACTATTTTTTGATGTACGATTTATAGATTCCCTATAGGAAGGGGGTGGTAGTGATAAACCTTTAATTTCATCATGATTATTATTTATAGACTTATCACCGTTATATAAAGCTGATCTCTTTAGAGCTTGATATTTACAATAAAAGTACCAAATTTGAAAACCAAAAATCATTAATGCAATATGCAGCATTAAAAAATAATAGATTATATCGGATTTGTTTACAACCATCCATATCATTACACCAAATAATACACATAGTTGAATCCAAAATACTACAAAGTACTTTAGAATCAACTTACTCCTCAATGTACGATATTCTTCAATATTGATCTCTTCTTCTTGTAATTTCAACCAACCGAAGGATACCATAGCTATTTGTAATTTTAAACTAAATTTTAGATTTATTATATTATTAAGCTATATATATAGTTCCAAGCTTATTACATAAGAATTAGATAAAGATAGCTTAAAATGAAATCAACTTAAATAATATTTACAGCATGTGTAAAAAAGCATTTAACTTTTTTCCAATTCTTTAAAAAATATGAAATTTATGGAGAAAACTTGGGGTTCATTAAAATTTTCATCAAATTAATCATTTTTTTGTTACAATTTTACTTTATTTCCATTTTTAGTAATTTTTTCCTCCCAGTTAAATTTTAATAATATCTCTCTTATTTTATTATTTTATTTCTATCCTAACATGTGTGTATTTAGTTTTCATTGCTTGTTTGTGGCTTATAATCTATCAACTCTTAGTTTTGATATAATGAGTCTAGAATCTTCATGTATTATATATTTTTTACTCAAACTATATATAAATATGGAATCAACAGCTTTAAAATAAAAGGTGAGATCAGATAATAATAGATGTCGAGTTAATTACTTTATAAAGTATAATAGTTGACTATTTTTAACACGTTCTTTATTAGAGTTTAATTGATTATGTATAGCTAATTCATTATCTCTATCAATAATATTTTTAAATAGTGATATAAGGTTAACCCAAAAATAAAGTTCATGATTTTACTTGGATGGGTATGATCGATCAATGAAGAAATTTTTGTATTTTTATTTAACTATATTAAAGATTAGGAATATGTTAATTAACAATTGTTTGTAATAACGAATATCTCAATATAACGCTGAGGTTCATACATTTATTCATTGTTAATGAGTGAAATAACAGCTTAGTGTTGTTACTTTAAAAATTAGCAAACTAATGCCTTTATGGTAATAATATTTTTAGTATTAAGTTTTATAATTTTGGAATGTCTGATGAACTTCAAAATTAATTTTACAGAGATATATTAAACTATTTAGATGAAGTAAAGTAAATTTATTTTGTTTTATTCAAATAAAAGTCATAGCTTGAATTTGTATTATTTATGCTATATTTACTATTTAACTATTAATTCATAATTAACGTTATTAGAAATTGAAAAAAATAGTTAATTAACACTCTTAATTTATTTTGATTTTGTCTCTTAAGCTGAGTCCTAATGGGCAAATATTTTAGTAAATATATAAATTTTGTTTAAGCTTTGGACTTTGAAACCTCACTTTTAGTTTAAAATTTACATTCAAAGATAGCAACTGTTTTTGGACTGTTTTTAGACTGTTTTAAACTGTTTTGAGTTTTAGTGAGAATAAAAGTATTTTAAAATTATCAGTAATTATACACCGAGTTAATGAATTGCAAGAAAATTGTAAGACAAAATATTTATAAACAAAGTCATAAATACATATTTTTGTAACTTATTTATAATTCATTAACAGGGGTCAAAAGTGTTAAAAATAGATTTATAACTAATAGACTAAATTTCACAATAAAATGAAGTAGTCTAATAATATTAATTAATATATAAGTAAGAGAGTATTATTGGTTAAGTTTTAATATATATAAGTAGTTTTATTGAATTTAATCTAATTATAACTTTCTTAGTTATAAATTCATCATATAATAGTTAGAAAGTTTGAAACAATTTAATCAAATATTTTAATATTACACTTTAGAAATCATATAAGCTAGGATTGTATCAATGATAAAAAACTCAATTGTATCTATTATAATATTCATTTCATTTATAATCTATTAATTCATGTTTATAATTATAGCTCATTTAATATGTCACAAAAGCAATATTAATATTATCGAATAAATATTATTGCATTTATACTTTAATTTAGGCTATAGACAACTATTCTTAATTACTGAACCATGGTTAAATTGTTAATTTTTACGTAAGAAAAAGCGAAACGCCTATTCTTTATTTAGCAATATTATAATCAAGTTTAGTAAAACTTCAGTGAATAAATCGCTTTAAAGTTCTATTGATCTATTAATCTATTGAAGCGAGCTACTATATTATTAGTTAATTAAGCATCAGAAACTATTCAAAAGGTATTGAAGTATAGTAAATATATCTTTATTTAAGCTTCATATTAGATACAATTTGAAAACTAGCTAACCACTTTTTCAGTTTACTTACTAGAATAAGATATAATTGGCTTCGTTTTATCTGGTAATCTAGGAACTAATTTTCATATAATTCTGAAAATGATGCTGTTTATTGGTTAATTTCTAATCTTGTCCATAGCCAATTGCTATCAATTACTTCGTCACTACATTTGTCAGTCACATATAAATAAGATAAGATTACACGTTAATAAAATTTTGATAAAAGATAAAATTTCATAATCACTCTATCTTCTCATTCTATCTCTTTTTATTTCAATTTCAATTTAAATCTCTTTATTTAAATCAATTAACATATTATATCCAAAATGGTTAACACACTTGATCATTTACGTAGTCAACTTCGTGAAGAACGAAAAAATTTAATGGTTGCTAATCGTGGTGTAAGTTTAAATACATACTATAACCCAAAATGATTTAATTATAGTAGGAAATCGCTTCAAGAATTTTTAGAAGTGCCCATGAACTCTATCTTCATACCGTTGCCATCTTCAGTTATGAGGATCGTCTTAATATTCATCGTTATAAAGTAATGTTAAATGTCTTGATTTTATCATTTTATTAATTTTATTAGGCTGATGAAGCTTATCAAGTAGGCGAAAGAGGAAAATATACTCCTGTTGCAGCTTATCTTGCTATAGATGAAATCATTAGCATTGCTAAAAAGCATAACGTGCATTATATTCATCCTGGTTATGGTTTCTTATCGGAAAATGCTACTTTTGCTAGAAAAGTAGAAGAAAGTGGGATTGCATTCGTTGGTCCACCACCAGAAGTTATTGAAAAGTTAGGTGATAAAACCGCTGCAAGAAAGGTTGCTATTGAATGTGGAGTTCCAGTTGTACCTGGTACTCCAGGACCAATTTCTAAAGTTGAAGAGGCTGAAGCCTTTGTTAAAGAACATGGTTTCCCTGTTATCATAAAGGCTGCTATGGGTGGAGGTGGTCGTGGTATGCGTGTTGTTAAGGAAGGTGAAAGTATTAAAGATGCTTTTGAAAGAGCACAATCTGAGGCTTTAGCTGCTTTTGGTGATGGTACTGTTTTTGTAGAACGCTTTTTATACCGCCCACGTCATATTGAAGTTCAGCTTTTAGCTGATGGTTATGGTAATGTGATTCATTTATTTGAACGTGATTGTTCAGTTCAACGTCGTCATCAGAAAGTCGTTGAAATTGCGCCAGCACGTAACCTTAGCGATAGAGCTAGAAACGCAATTTTAGAAGACGCTGTTAAATTAGCTAAATATGTCGGATACAGAAACGCAGGTACCGCTGAGTTTTTAGTTGATGACCAAGAGCGCCATTATTTCATTGAGATCAATCCTCGTATTCAAGTAGAACATACTATTACTGAAGAAATCACTGGTATTGATATTGTTGCTGCACAAATCCAAATTGCTGGAGGATCGTCTTTAGAAGAGCTTGGGCTTACTCAAGATAAAATAAAGATTAGGGGATTTGCAATTCAATGTCGTGTAACAACTGAAGATCCTGAAAATGGATTCCAACCTGATGCAGGAAAAATCGAAGTATATCGTTCAGCTGGTGGTAACGGTGTTCGTTTAGATGGTGGTATGGGTTATGCTGGAGCAATTATCACGCCACATTATGATTCTCTTTTAGTAAAAGTCACCTGTTCTGGATCTAACTTTGAAGTTGCTCGTAGAAAAGTCCTTCGTGCTTTAGTTGAATTCCGTATTCGTGGTGTTAAAACTAATATTCCTTTTGTTCAACGCTTACTAACTCATAATATCTTTGTTGATGGTACCCCATGGACTACTATGATTGATGATACTCCAGAGTTATTTAATCTTATTATTTCCAAAAATCGTGCTCAAAAGGTTCTTAACTATTTTGCCGATTTAATTGTAAATGGTTCTCAAATCAAAGGTCAAGTTGGAGAGCCTAAGAACTTACAACCATTAAAGATTGCACCATTGAGAAGCTTATCTGGTGAAGTTTTAGATACTTCTGCACCACCAACTCATGGTTGGAGACAAATTCTTTTAGATCAAGGACCAGAAGCTTTTGCACGTGCAGTTCGTAAACACCCTGGATTATTAATCACTGATACTACATGGCGTGATGCCCATCAAAGTCTTTTAGCCACTAGGGTTCGTACAATCGATATCGCCTCTATTGCTCCTAATACTGCCTATGCTCTTCAAAATGCATTCAGTTTAGAAATGTGGGGTGGAGCTACCTTCGATGTTGCTATGCGCTTTTTATATGAAGATCCTTGGGAACGCCTAGCCAAACTTCGTAAATTAGTTCCTAATGTACCATTCCAGATGCTCCTCCGTGGTGCTAATGCTGTTGGATATACCTCTTATCCAGATAACGTAGTTTATGAATTCTGTAAAAAGGCTGTTGAGTATGGTATGGATGTTTTTAGAGTCTTTGATTCTTTAAATTATGTAGAAAATCTTAAGCTTGGCATCGACGCTGTTCGCAAAGCTGGTGGTGTTGTTGAAGCAACTATCTGCTATACTGGCGATGTTTCAGATCCAGAACGTAAAAAACATAACCTTGAGTATTATTTGGATCTTACC
Source organism: Batkoa obscura (assembly GCA_030770535.1). Classification (NCBI taxonomy): domain Eukaryota; kingdom Fungi; phylum Entomophthoromycota; class Entomophthoromycetes; order Entomophthorales; family Batkoaceae; genus Batkoa; species Batkoa obscura. Next base: position 170,461 of record JASVEC010000052.1, on the reverse strand, counting down.
ACTAAACTTGTTGAATATGGAATACATATTTTAGCTATCAAAGATATGGCTGGCTTACTCAAACCAAAGGCTGCTAAGCTTTTAGTTAGTGCCATTCGTGCTAAATTCCCTGATCTTCCTATTCATGTCCACACTCATGATACTGCTGGTACAGGTGTAGCTAGTATGTTAGCTGCTGCTGAAGCTGGTGCAGATATTGTTGATGTAGCTGTTGATAGTATGTCTGGACTTACTTCTCAACCTTCTATGGGAGCTCTTGTTGGAGCCTTAGAGCACACTGAGCTTGATACTGGTATTAAACACAATGATATAACCAGTATTAATTCTTATTGGGAACAACTTCGTCTTCTATACTCTTGCTTTGATCCTAATGTTAAAAGCGGTGATTCTGGAGTATATCAACATGAGATGCCTGGAGGTCAATATACCAATCTTTTATTCCAAGCACAATCACTTGGACTTGGAGAGCAATGGAATGAAGTTAAAAAGGCTTATGCAGAAGCTAATTTGTTATGCGGCGATATTGTTAAAGTTACTCCATCTTCAAAAGTCGTTGGTGATTTCGCTCAATTTATGGTATCTAACAAACTTGCTTACCAAGATGTTCTTGATCGTGCTGAAACCCTTTCATTCCCAACTTCAGTTGTTGAATTCTTCCAGGGTTTCTTGGGACAACCATACGGTGGATTCAATGAAGAGCTTCGTAGTAAAATTATAAAGAATTTACCAAAGATAGAAGGAAGACCTGGTGCATCTCTTCCACCATTAGACTTTGAGGCTCTTAAAAAGGATCTTCAAGCTAAATATGGCCACAAGATTCGTGATGTCGATGTAGTTTCTGCAGCTCTTTATCCTAAAGTTTTTGATGAATTCATGGCAAAGGTTGAAGAATATGGTGATGTTTCTATAATCCCTACTCGTTATTTTATTTCCAAACCTCCTATTAACGAAGAATTTTTCATTGAAATTGATCAAGGTAAAACATTAATTATTAAACTCCTTGCAGTTGCACAGATCAACCCTAATAATGGTACACGTGATGTCTACTTTCAACTCAATGGTGAAGCACGTAATGTAGCTGTTGTTGATAAATCTGCTGCTGTTGAACACGTTAAAAGGCCAAAAGCAGATAGTAAACAACCAGGAGACGTTGGCGCCCCAATGGCTGGTGTGGTTGTTGAAGTCCGTATTAAACAGGGTACTCCAATTCAAGCTGGAGATCCAATCTGTGTACTTAGTGCCATGAAAATGGAGACATTGGTTGCTTCCCCAGTTTCTGGTATTATTGAATCGTTACACATTAATGAAGGTGATTCATTAAACTCTGGAGATTTAATCGTACACATTTCTAAGGCATAATCTTTTTAATCTAAGCCTAATATTATATTTAAAATATAAACATTTTTTATTATTCACTTTAAGATTAGTTGTTTTCTGTATATTTAGTCTTTTGATATTAACACTAGTTTTAGTACCTTTATTATTTCAATATGTATACTATTTAACATATTTATTATTTCATTATACTAATTACTTATTAAATCTGCTACTTTTTATATTAACTATTTCAATACCCATAATATTTTATCATTTAATATAAAAAAGGTGGCACTGAGTATAACTGTTGATGGTGAAAATTTATTCTAAAATTAATAATTAAAATAGCCGAAATAAAAATGCGATAGCAGCGGTTATATATAAATAGTTTATTACACCAGTAAGTATTAGAAAGCACCTAATTATTAAATAAGGAGGTTTAATAACACATTTGTAAGGTCTTTAAGTAACTTTTCTGATATATTAACTTAATTTTGTTTTTATTGAAATATAATTTTATAATATTTTTCACAAATTAAAGATAATATTTTGCTTGTGATTAAATAAAGGATAGGATTAGATTAAAATAATTGGTCTAAACTTTAGGGTACTGAAATTATTACATCAGCATTATTTTAATATAAAAGCTCAAAAAAATATCAAATTTGTTTAATTTTAAGATGTCTAATCGAAGAGACAATCAACCTTTAAATAAAAACCACACTGGGAACAACTATGGTACCTCAAGTTCTAGCAATGAAGATCTTTTGAATAGGAATGGAGGTGAACCTTTATTATCATTTTCTCGGATAAAACGCTCCTTTGCTCCAGGACAAAGCTCAGTTTACATACTATCATCGGCAATTGTATCGTTTGTTGTTGTATGCTCTCTTATTGTAATAATTGTCTTGGGAGGTAGCAGGATATTACATCCTAATCCATCCCCACATCGTTATATAGATCCATTTAAGGGATTTGACAGAGTTCCAAGCACTGATTCGCTTCGCTCCCACCTCAAATATATTACAAAAGATGTTCATATTGCTGGAAAAGGCAAGCCTTTAGCAGAGTGGTATGCTAAAAGACTTAAATCATTTGGGCTTAAAACCGAAACTGTTGAGTATTATCCTTATTTAAACTATCCTTCAAATCGTCGTTTAGCTATCGTTGATCCACCTGAATTAAAATATGAAGCTAAACTTACAGAAGAAAGAGTTAAAGAGGATTATACATCTCAAGATCCTAATGCAGTTCCAACTTTCCATGGATTATCGGCAAGTGGAAATGTTACAGCAGAGATTGTATATGCAAATTACGGAACTTGGGATGATTTCAAAGTACTTGAAGTGAATAACATCAGCGTAAAGGGAAAAATTGTTTTAGTCAAATATGGTAAATGCTTCCGTGGGCTCAAAGTGCGCGCTGCGGAGCTCAAGGGCGCTATAGGAGTCCTTATCTACTCAGATCCTTCTGATGATGGAGAAAAGAAAGGTGATATATATCCAAAAGGACCATTCCGCCCAAGCTCTGGGGTACAAAGAGGCTCTGTTTCTTATCTTAGTCTGTTAGCTGGAGACCCTTTGACACCAGGAGTCCCTGCAACTAAAGATGCTGTACGTATTCCTATAGAAGAAGCTAAAGTTCTTCCTAAAATCCCCTCACTTCCAATTTCTTATGGGGATGCTTTACCATTATTCCGTGCTTTAGCTGGTGAAGGGAAACGTGCCAAAAAATTGGGTCCAGATTGGGAAGGAGGTTTGGAAATATCTTATTGGACCGGTCCATCTGAAGCTAAAGTGAATTTAGTAAACATTGTTAATGGAGGTATACATACTATCTATAATGTAATTGCTACGATTCCTGGGGAAGAAGAACCCGAGAAACAAATAATCTTTGGGAATCACCGTGATGCATGGGTTTATGGAGCCACTGATCCTGGATCTGGCAGTGCTGCAATGTTAGAAGTAGCTCGCACATTTGGTTATTTATTAAAACGTGGATGGAAACCTAGAAGGACAATTAAATTATGTAGTTGGGATGGAGAAGAATATGGGCTAATTGGTTCAACAGAATGGTCAGAAGATTTTGCTAAAGAATTGACCAAGGAAGCAGTTGCCTACATTAATGTTGATGGATTTGAAGGAACACAATTTTCAGCAGCAGGTACCCCTACTTTACTAAAATTAATTGAAAGTGTAACTGCTCAGGTTAACGATCCATATAATAATGGTACTATTTATGACACTTGGTTTAAAAATAGTAAAGGGAGCGTGCAATTAAGAGGGCTAGGTTCTGGTAGTGACTTTACACCATTCTACCAAAACCTTGGCATCTCATCTGTAAATCTAGACTTTTCCTCAAAACATGGCTCTGGTATATATCATTCGAACTATGATTCATTCCATTATGTTGAAAAATTTTCTGACCCAGAATTTAAAACACATCTTGCAATGACTCAAATTATTGGAAAATTGTTAATAACTTTAGCTGATGGACCCCTTCTTTCATTTCAACTTGGGGAATATGGATCGAAATTGTCAGCCTATGTTGAAAAAGTTGAAGAGAGTATCAAAAAAGGATCAAAAAATAAAGTTAATTTTACTGCCTTTCGTAAGGCGTTGACCAAGTTTACTGATGAAGGTAAAAAAGTCGATGCTGAGGCTGTTTCATTACATAAAAAGATTAGTAATGGTAAAGGAAAAGAAAGCTGCCCTAAAGATGATAAAGAATGTTTAAATCAATTAAAGTGGATTAATGATAAAATGGCATTCTTGGAGCGTAAAATGCTTGATCAAGACGGTAATAATTTTATAATAACACAAAAAATTTATTAAAATGAGTACTTAGGAATTGAAGGTAGAGAATTTTATAAACATTTTGTATATGCACCAGGACTTTGGGCAGGGTAAGTGTTTTTTAAACTGTTAGGTTTCTAAACTTAAACTTTATAGATATGAAACACAAGTCTTCCCTTCTTTGAATGAGGCATTAGATGTCAAAGATTATAAAAAAGCTAATGAAGTTGTACGTAAATATACAGAACTTATAAATGAAGCAGTGGACTTTCTTGAATTAGTAGAATATTAGATACCTCATAGTAATCTATTCTGAAGCTTGAATTTGTAAAACTAAAATTGCATGTTTCAATTTTGATCAGCTTATACATTATTTTAATTTCAATAAAAATGTAAATCTTTCAAATGATATTTATAAAATCAAATTAATACTTAGTGCTAAAGCTTTATTGATATTGTTGTAGTTCTATAAAAAGTAAAACTACACATTTAGTGTGTTAATACTCTTCATGCTCTAAATTAATAAACATTTTAATATAATATAGAGATGAGAAAATTGTTGTATTTGAACTTAGTAAAAACCTTTGGTCAGCTTCTTGTGACATGTACATTTTTGGATCTTGTAAAGTACATAAGTCTCTTGAGGTTACTGATCTATGCATGCTTTTTCCGACTTGAAAAGAAGATATTTTACATCGATTTACTCATTGTCTTTTTGCCTATTCACTGGCTGTATGTATAATCTTGTTTATTTAGTTTCCAGCCTCCGCCTTTTATTGCTTCAGCTGGTAGCCAAACATTTTTAGTCGCTTCTCAACCTCCAACTCTACCATCCATTGAACAATTATTTCTCTCAAAATCATTTTCATAACCTCATCTCACTCGAAGCTCCTCTTTAACGCCAAAGTTATTCCTCCTTACTCCCATGTTTCCCAGGCTGTGAATCTACGATTACTTTAGAACTTAGTCCATCTCTTATATACCTTGGTACTTTTATAGGTCCTATTCCTTTGATCTTTTTTCTTTAAGGTATCAGTCCTTCAATTGTGACAATACTCCTTAGCTCTTGTAAAGGCCAATTTCTTTTTAACTTATCATCTTACTCTAATACCATGATCACCATCCTTGCTAGACCATAGTATCTGATTAGTAAATTTTCTAATTTTTTGACCTACTAATATTGCTAAAAATATATCTCGTTCTTTCAATAGAATTACACTTTAAACAATATTTGGACTTAGTTTTAAGATGCTTAAATTTCTTACTCTATCTGTTCATAATTTTTGTACTTTAAACTTTTTCTGGCATTTGGCACTGTATTCTATTTTATCTCTTTTACTTTTTAACTCATTAATAGTTACAACTCAAATCGAAAACAATAAAGTTTATTGATTTTAATATTTATTTTATATTAACTTTGAATTATTATTTTTAATATTGATTTTATGGAATTTTTATTTTGTAACAATTTTCACTTATTAAACTACTCAGGTCTTAATTTTAATAAAATTTACCTAAAAAATTAATTTATAATGGTAAAGTAATAATTACGTTGTTATAAATAGACTCGGCTCCCCCTATATATACTTATTAACAATCTATTTAGTGCAAAAAATATTTGTCAAGTAATTTATAGACTACAACTTTGATTCTTAATCCATAACTTTCATTTTAAAATATACAAGTTTGCATCCTCATTTTATTACATTTACAAAATAACATTTGGAGATGTATTTTTGCGTTTAAGAATTTTACTAACAATTTTCCCGCTTAAATAGTGCTTAAAAGATGGAAAAATAATAAAGTTGAAAAAAACACTCCCATTTTGTAAAATGATGAAAACATATTTGATTATATTTATCAGTCGGTATAGATTAATTGGTCTATAAAAGAAAGTACGTTTTTTTAATAAATTTCAGTGATAATATATTGACTTTTGAGAAACTTCAATAGTTATAGGTTTTTATTTGTTATAGCAAAATGAAAAGCGGAAAATAGTGTGAATTAATTCCTGGGGTAAAGAGAGGTAGGAAAGAAGTAATACTAACTCAATAGACCCTGCTTTAAATTAAATAGGTTACTTGAAGTAACTTTAAACTCTCTTTTAATGATAATGTGTTTAAAAAGAATCAAATATTTCGTTTCAAATACTTCTTTATAAGATAAAGATTTGTTTGCTGAATAGCTTGTACTTAACTTTTGATTTAATAGTAATAGGCATTTATATTTAAATGCTAATTTTTAAGAGCAAGTGAAAATAAATTAAGTCCTATCTTTAGAACTAAAATTAATCAAAAGGTTGGCAATTTTGTATAAAATAGGAGTTAGGAAACTAATTTACTTAAAAGGTTAGTTTAACTTTGGAGTATTTAACTTCTATTTCAAATAACTTATTAAATATGTTTGAGTATCATTTCTTGATAAATTGCATCTAGTTTTAATTAAAAGCGAAGTAATTCACTATTTTTAATTATAGTTAAAGTAACACAAAAAGTATAATTTATTGAGGTTTAATTACAATTAAGCTGAGCTACTTTCATATACTTTATTTAAAATTGTCTTACCTCTAGAATTAACTCGTTATCCCACAAAAAAAATAGCCACAGATCATATACAAATTAATAAAATAAACTGCTATAATATACTTTCCACATAATAAGTTGTTTTAGCGAGACTACAATTTAATATGCTATGATTTTGCTCTAAGAAGAATATTAAAAGAATAAATTATTATTTTAAAAATTTCTCCCTTAAAATTTGCATGATTGATTGGTTGAAAGGTGAAACCATTATAGCTAATTTTAAGTCATTAGCTTAAAAAGTCACAAATAGCAATCACTAAGGATTGCCCCTTTTAAACCAGGATGCGTCTAAACTTTGGCTTAAAAACTCCCTTTCACTAAATTGAAGTTAAAAAAACCATCCACTATTAGCAAATAAGATTTAATTTATGCACTTCATTCAAAGATTTATTTTGTAGCCAATTTGACTTTTATTTTTTCGTTCTCTTTTTATTAGCATTTGCTATTATTTTTTATTTACTGTTGCAACAAAATTATATTTGAATTGTGTAAATGACCAATACATTTTCGAGACCTTGTGATACTTGTAGAAGACGGAAAGTAAAATGTGACAAAGCGTTTCCAATTTGTTTTAGATGTTTAAAATATGGATATAGCTGCTCTTATAAAGATGTGCCAAAAAAACGAGGTCCACAAAAAGGCAGTATTAGAGAAACCAAAAAAAGCGGTACCGAAATAATCAATGTTCCATTTTATGAGACAGCCAACCTCAATCCATATCAATGTACTATTGAGCCAGTTATTTATAATAATATCCATACGTTAAGAACGGATCGTAAGAATGAGGAAAGACAAATGACTAATTTTAATAGTAGACAAAACATGTTTTCTTTTGACTTAAAGACTAGTATGTTAAGCTTTATTCTCAATAATTCTTTAATAGATGCTAAGCAAAAACTTCATATTTCTAGTACCGGTAGGATGGATTATTTTGGTGATAGCCCTATGGGCTTACTATTGACTATGTATGCTCTTCACCATCCTTCCCCCAAAACATTTTTACCTCTACTGCAAAGTAGCACAAATGATATTCAACCATCAACGAAACTTTTTGATAATGTAGTAGCAAGTTTAAATTGCCTTGATATTGAATCAAATATAATGACTCTTTCAGTTAAAGCCTATTTCAAATATTTTCATCCCTATTGTGCAATAGTAGATAAGTATAGCTTCTTGAAGAACGTTAGCCATCAATCACCTGTTCTTATTTATATGGTATGTGCTATTGGATGTGGTTATCTACCTGATATGGCAGAAGCTTATAGAGAAGTATTTTGTGATAGAGCCATTCATCACATTAAAGAATGTTACTCGAAACCTTCTCTTCAGACTATTGCAGCATTGTTATTGATGGCCAATTATCAGCATACACCAAGAGAGTTTTCCAAAGGATGGGTATACTTAGGAATGGCACAAAGGATGTGTTATCAGCTGGGATTTGATCGTAACATTTCTAGGAGATCTTCCCCGGCTGAAAGAGAGCTTAGAAGTAGGATTTGGTTTTGGAGCCATATTTTAGATAAATTATATTCTTTTAGTTTAAATCGTCCCTGGACTCAAGATTGTGGTATCACTTCACCTAAACCTCCATCCAATTACAAGCTAGATCTTATTTACGAAGATGCAAGCGAAATAGTCACAAGCAAGAGTTCGTTGATGTTTCTAACCAGCTTATCAGAATTATGTTATTTAATGTGTGTCATGGTTCGCAAGTTTAAATTTACGGAAGTAATCAAAACGAATGATATAGTGAATTCAGAAAAGATGGCGAAAATGGTAGCCAAATACCTTGATCTATGGAAATCGAAAGCAGAAAAAGGGTTTGAGATCATTTCCCAAGAAGGTGGTGGAAGTCACAAATATTTAATTGAAAATTTTAAGTCTGGATTAATGATAATTTATTATGGTACTTTGGTACAGTTGTATCAAAGTTTTTCGGAAGTTGGTATCCCAAGCTTGAATGAGTATTATAATATTAAATGTAGTGATGCAGCAAATAAAGCAATAAAGGTAGCAAATGGAATGGGTAAAAACTTCAACTTCCATTGTATTACATATAAGTTTTATGCTCTGAGTAGTGCCATTATGATTCAAATCAAAAATACACGATCTATCAATCCTAAAAGAACTTATGAGTCACATCAAAATTTAATTATTGGACTTCGAATAATTTCTAGTGCACAACCTTATTATACTTTGGCCCCAGAGTGTCTTCGCCTAGCTTCTTTGTTAGCTAATGCTGAAGGGATTGACCTTAATGACCTATCTATCATTTCGCGGCAGGATAAATTCGCAGGAGATATTATACCATTAATTAGGCTGGAGGAGTTATTGCCTCAGATGATACGATAAGTCATGATACTCGTTATCTAGATATCTAATTGTACCATATTATATATATATTTTAAACTATTTTAATCAACCTATCCCTTTATTTTATTAATTATTGATATCCTAAGCAATTGAAGCTATTTAAAACTTTTTATTGAGTTTTAGAAAAGTCAGTTTAATAAACTATTTTCATATTAAATTTATTTTATATCATTTATAAAGTAAATATTAAAGTCCTTACTGATATAAACAATTCGAGTTGTATATTTTTATAAAATAGATAAAAGTTTATCATTTTAATTATATCATTGAATATTAATATTAGTAAAGTTTAATAAACAAGGACTCTTTTTCCTAAATATGGGCTAGCCCAAAGGTTATCAGCAAGTTTGCAGAAGCTTTGAATAAAAGCGTGTTACAAAAATCAATTATAAAGATATTTTATTGATACTTATAAACAAGAGACCAAAGGGAATTCTGTAATAATATTTAGACAGTATATGGGGATATATTTTTTTTTAATAACTTTACTAATGAGTTTTCCACTCAAGTAGCGCTTAAAAGATGGAAAAAATAATGAAACCGAAAAAAACACTCCCATATAGAAGCTCTCTTGTCCTTTTAAAGTAATGTTTAAAATATGAGCTTTTGCTTCACTATTTGAATTAACTTTATAACATTGAAAATTGATGCTGATTTAATAAACAAACATTTAACTATCTTTTTATAAAAAGAATATTGTTTTACTACCTCTTAAGGGATATACATTGGGGTATGTAGTTATGCTATTTAGTAAAATCAATAATTAAATCAACATAATTTTCTGATAAGATTTAAAATATTAAAAATAAAGCTATAGCACCTTATATATGTGGCTGTTTTTTTTAGTTTCATTATTTTTCCATTTTTAAGCACTATTTGAGCAGAAAGTTTGTTAGTAAAATTCTTAAACACAAAAATACGTCCGCATATATTGACTACTTTTTACAGAAGGATATTTTCAAAAAATGAGCTTGTTTCAAAAACAATCACAAATTCTAAAAAATTAGAGACAAAAACTGAATATTTTATTCAAATAGCAACTTATTTCTTTCTTTCATGAAAATTTAAATTCTAATTTCGTATGTTAAAAAAAAAAGAGGTATTTTAGTTTGTTAAAGTGTAAGTTTACAAATCCGTATGAGAAAAAGGAATGCTCTTACTTCATCATTTCGTTCATTTTCTGTCACAGAAAATTAAGAAATTTGTTAGCTTAACTTCAACCAAAAAAATATGTGTAATAAATTGAACAAAAAGAGATATATTCTCATAGCATCTATACTCATCTTACGATCTTTGTAAAGAACCAAACCAGAAAAACATTGAACCTTACATTCAAGTTGACCTATATTCAAAAAAATCAAAACTGGGATGTATTAATTTTAAAATATGAGAACGTTTTTTTGATTTCACTACTTTTCTATTTTTTAAGCGCTATTTGAGTGGAAAAATTGTTAGTAAAATTCTTAAACACAAAAATACATCCCCATATGGCTAATTTGTAATTTTAAAAAAACTATCTGGTAAAAAATAGAATGAATGTAACTATAAGGTTTTATATTTAATAGTATAAGCTCCCTAGCATTTAACCCACTTGAGTACTGAATTCGAGATTTTTTTTGCAAAAAAAGCAAGGGATCATTAATTTTATTTAACCAGGCTAAATTTAGTAACTTGGACTCATCAAGTTTAGACTTCGACAAAAAAACCATGACACTTTAGGCCGTCATTCATACTCAGGTGGTTAATGGTTAATGTACTTTACTTCAAGCTATACCCCTTATATAATTATTAAATTAAAATAAGAAGCATATTTAAATCGAATTACATTCCAAAATATATAACATCCTGTTTATGCGAATTTTGATGTGAAAGGTCGAAAGAAATTTTGTGTAAAATTTGTGCTCTAAATTGAATTCATGCAGATGTGATTAATATAAAATGAAATTAGGCAGCATGAATTTATTGTAAAATTAAAAACTAAATTAGTTGGTGGAAAATAAGCTTAGAGATCAAGATTCACTATAATTAAGCCTTTAAAGTCATTTAATTTCTAAATGAAGGAAGTTTACACATACTTTTAATTTAATCTTAAAATCAAAATTCTAATTTCTTCCTTTAACCTTTTTTATTCCTTATTTTAAATGCAACAGCTATTTCCAAGACCATGTGATGTATGTAGGAGGAGAAAAGTGAAATGTGATCGGCAATATCCAAAATGCCTACGATGTTCAAAATATGGAGAAGGATGTAGCTATAATGATGTACCTAGAACGCGAGGTAAAACCACAGTAGTTCAACTACAAAATAATCATATACCTTACTATGAATCAATCTTACTCAATCCGTTTGATAATCAAGTAAAAAAAGTATTTCATGGTAATATCTATTTTATAAACGAAAGAAAAAGTGACAAGCAAAACCAGAAGGTCAAATTTAACATTAGAAACATATTTGTTGACACTAGGAGCAATGTATTAACAATTATGATGAGCAACTCTTTAATTGATATAAAGCAAAAGCTACATATCTCCTTTAATGGTGGGTTAGAATATTTTGGAGATAGCCCAATGGGACTACTATTAACAATGTACGCTCTTCACCACCCTTCCCCAAAAACTTTATTACCATTATTACAAATACCTCAAGCAATTACAAATACGTTAGATAGTAACTCCGATACGATTGGACGCCTTTTTGAACAAACTATTGAAACAGCAGTGATCAAACTTTCAATTGAAGCTTATTTTAATTTTTTTCACTTGTATTGTCCAATAGTAAATAAAAAAGAATTTTTAACAAATCTAAAGCAGCAGTCTCCAATCTTAGTTTATATGGTTTGTACTATTGGTTGCGGTTATATTCCTCACGTAGCTGAAAAATTTAGAGAAATATTTTGTGACAGAGCGGTAGCTTTATTAAAAAGAGGCTATCTCACTATTTCAATTCAATCTATTACTGCCCTACTATTAATGGGCGCTTATCAACATTGCCCTAAAGAATTCCCAAAGGGTTGGCTATATAAAGGTATGGCTTTAAGGATGTGTTATTGTTTAGGATTAGATCGCCATAATCCTAAACTTACTGAAGCCGAAAATGAATTGAGAAGTAGGATATGGTATTGGAGTCATATATCAGATAAATTATTTGCGTTTAGTTTAAATCGACCTTGGACACAAGATTGTTCAATAAGTTCACCTAAATACCCCTCAAACTATATGCTTGAAGTAATGAGCAATGATTTAAGTGAAATAGTCATCAACAAATGTACTTTGGTGCATTTTTATCATTTATCAGAGCTATGCCATTTAATGAATATGATATTGAGGAAATTTAAATTTACAGAAACGATTAAGTTGGATAATATTGAGCGATTAGAAAAAAAGACACAAGCTATTACTCGATATTTTACGATATGGAAAACGAAAGCAGAACAGAGTTTTTCAAAAATATTAAGTAGTAATGAAAAATATAATTACATTATTCAAAATTTCAAAGCTAGTTTGATGATGATTTACTATGGTACTTTGGTACAGTTGTATCAAAGTTTTTCGGAAGTTGGTATCCCAAGCTTGAATGAGTATTATAATATTAAATGTAGTGATGCAGCAAATAAAGCAATAAAGGTAGCAAATGGAATGGGTAAAAACTTCAACTTCCATTGTATTACATATAAGTTTTATGCTCTGAGTAGTGCCATTATGATTCAAATCAAAAATACACGATCTATCAATCCTAAAAGAACTTATGAGTCACATCAAAATTTAATTAATGGGCTACAAATAGTCTCAAATGCTAAACCCTATTACGTTATGGCCGCTGAGTGCCTTCGCTTATCATGTCTATTAGCTACTGCTGAAGCTATCGATATCAGTGCTGTATCTTAACTATTTTATTTTTTTAATATTTTTAATATATATAATACCATTATACTTTGTATTCATCTCTAAAAGAATAAAAAACGCGTACAAGTTCAACTAAATGAGGGTAAAGTTATAGGAGACATAATACTATATATGACAAATTTTAAGAAAGGAGATAAATCTTAAATGAGACGTATATGAAGATATATTTAAATTGGAATGTATATTATCAATTAGAATTTCAAACCAAGAATAAAGTTAAGTTTAAAACAGCATATCTATGGTTTTTGAAAGTTTAAGAGTAATAAAGTTTTAAGCTTTATATTATTATATTTCAAAGAAAGTTTCGAATATACTATTTCTATATTATAAAATTTTATGCTCTACAGGCTAAATTAATGACCTAAAGCTCATAGTTTGAATTATATTATAATAAAGCATTGTTTAAATTAAGATTATTTTTTACATTAAAGACTAATACTAAAATTAGTTCAATTTTTATTCAACAGGAAAGACTTTACATAACTTACAAAAAACAGACTTTTATTTAGCCAGTTGTAACATTAATAACTATAATACCATCAATTAATTTTAAATTACTATTAAATTTTTAAAAAGCTAAATAATGTTTCAATAAAAAGATTATTTAAGCCAATACTAATTGTTAAGCTATACATTTTTTTGGTCCCAGAGATCACCTCTAAAATAGCCAACTTTATAGTTTATTATAATTGTCAACACCGCTTCTCATTATAGTTTAAATGAAATATTTGGTAATTATAACTAAATCTAACCATTTTAATTTTAAGCATTCCAAAAAAAAATTAATGGAGGTGAAACGGAACTTTGGTTTTAAAGCTTTAAAACTATAGGATGTGATGAATTAAAATTAAACTTAAAGCATTTTTTCATTTTCTATTACAATGGAACATTTATCTTCAAGGGCTTGTGATATTTGTCGGAAAAAAAAATTAAAATGTGATAAAATATATCCAATATGCCAACGATGTGTAGCATCCAAGATTACATGCTCATATAATGACATACCAAAAAAAAGGGGACCTTTAAAAGGATCCTCAAGGCATTTTATTACGGACCAAGTACCATATTATGAGTCCATTTTGCTTAATCCTTATAAGAATCAAGTTAGTAAAGTTATTTATGATAATATTTATTATATAAAAGAACCAAGTAAAGATAATAGTCAAGCAACAAAAATTTATAATAAACAACAAAATATTTATTTTAATACCAAAACAAGTTTTTTAAGCATGTTAATGAGCAATTCCTTAATCGATATTAAACAAAAGGTTTACTTATCTACTAGTGGTAGAATAGAATATTTTGGTGATAGCCCTATGGGGTTATTACTAACTATGTATACTTTATATCATCCTGCTCCCCACCAATTTTTATCTGTAGTACAATCCAAATCTAACACATTAAAAAGTGGCAATAGTTCCAACGCCCATACAAATCAAGTCACGGGTCTTTTCAAAACTGAAACAAACGCAATGGAAGCCTCCATTAAAGCTTATTTTGACTATTTCCATCATTACTGTCCAATAGTAAATAAAATGAGCTTTTTAACCAATTTTTCGAGACAGAGTCCTATTCTAGTCTATATGGTATGCGCCTTAGGATGTAGCTATATCCCTAGTGTAGCTAATAAATTCAAAGAAATATTCACTGATCGAGCGTTATTTTATTTAAAAAGTGGGTATTTAAGAGCCTCGGTTGATAACGCTACAGCTTTGTTAATGATGGGGCTTTATCAGCATCACCATAAAGAATTTCCAAAGGGATGGCTATACATGGGTATGTCTTTAAGGATGTGCTATTCCTTAGGTTTAGATCGTCATAGTCCTAAACTTACTGAAGCAGAGAATGAGTCACGAAGTAAACTGTGGTATTGGGGGCATATCTTAGATAAATTCTATGCATTTAGTTTAAATCGACCTTGGACACAAGATTGTTCAATAAGTTCACCTAAATATCCCTCAAACTATATGCTTGAAGTGGTTAGGGAAGACCCAGCGGAATTAACGTTAGGCCTTGGTACCCTGATTTATTTGTATTTCCTTTCCGAGTTATGCCATTTAATGAACATGATCGTAAGGAAGTTTAAATTTACAGAAGCACTTCAAACAGATTGTATCTCAAGTTCAGAAAATACAGCACGTGCAATTTCTAAACATCTTGATTTTTGGAAACTAAAATCAGAGCAAGCTTTTGATTCCATCACTAATTTTAACTTCAAGATCCAACAATCTATAATTACTGACTTCCAAAAAAGTTTAATGTTAATTTATTATGGCGTTTTAGTTCAACTTTATCAAGTGTTCTCTGAGATCAGGGTTCCAAAATTAAAACAATACTATTATGATCAATGCAATGAAGCTTCCAAACAAGTTATAACAGTTGCTAATGAAATGGGAGATAGCATAATTTATAGTTGTACTACTTATAAATTTTATGCTTTAAGTAGTGCTATTATGATTCAAATAAAAAACGGTAGCTCAAAAACAGAGGATAGAGCGAATGAGGGTAAAAAATACACATCACTCTCACTTTCTATAATGAAAAAAGCAAGTCCTTATTTCACTTTAGCTACTGAATGCTATCGTTTAATTTCCTTGGTAGCTAATGTTGAAGGTATGGATTATAACCTATATAATTTATATGATAAGCAGAATTGGGCTAATAATGTCAGTAGATAATAGACAATAAATTTGCTGTTAAGCTATTGAGTGATATTAATAAACTATTTAGCCTTGTAAGTATTAATTGAGCTTAATTGTGTTTTATAAAATTTATATTATATTATTTGTAATATATCGTAAAATCAAACTATAACTCTAATAGCTAATTTTTATATGGTCTAATCTTGAAACATTAAAACATTCTACAAATTAGTTTAATACAAATAAAACAAAATTAAAATTAACTTTATTTTCAAGACTTTAAAATATTTAACGTATACTTATAAGCATCAATTCTAGCTTTACCATCTACACCCAAACAAGTAGTAAATAATTGAGTGACCTTAGAATCATTCGAACCCACCAAATCCTTTAACAAAGAAGAACAAGAAGGATTTTGAATCAAAGCAGCACCCTTAGCCATCCACCAAGCGCCAGGTAAAAAAGAAAGGGAATTTTGATTCAAATAAGCTAACAATTGAATTTTCGAACTATCATTAGTTTCATTGTAATTATTTTGATTTTTATATTCCATTTTATAAAACTCAAATAAGTTGTGGCTTAATAGCATGCTATAAGTGCCCTGTCCTGGACGTCCTGGGAAATGATTCTTGTTATAGGTTAAGTTACCAGATTCTATTGATACAGTTGATAAGTAATAAGCTATCTGCTCATTCTTAGTGATAGAATATTTAGTTAATGCCTCTTTTATCAATGGTAACGCTTTTTCGCATGATATGTTTTCCCCCTTTGCCACACTGTTTTCTACCCCACATGGGCTAAATACTCTATTTAGCTTATCTAAAGTTAAATTCTTTAATTGATTATCCTTACACTTTGAAAGCGCGGTTGCATTCAAGATGGAGATTAAGGTTAAGTAGAAGATTAGTTTTAAAAACATTGTTGAAATTGATAGTATTTTTTCATTCTAATTAGTTTATATACTTTTTTATGAACTTAAACCTCCTTTTTATATTTTAAGTAATCTTTGTTTTTTATAATTTATTTAGACTTTGTTAATGACCATTTAAGTATTATTACAATTATATTTTTTAGTTTAGGGAAGTGGTTTCTATCAGCTCCAAATTCAAAATTGAGTATTTTTTGTAGTAAAGATTCCTAGAAAGTCAAACAAAAAACAATAAAATTCAAATGTAAAATAAAGGCTTGAAGCAATTAATGTTATCTATACTATCAACAATATGATATTATTAAATGATTATTTAAAAATACTAAGGGGATGGACAAGGAGCAGCATTTGACGAATGAGTGTAAAAAATTTTAATAAATTAAAAACCGTAATTTAAAAATACATCAAATTCAACACTTTGACTTTTCAATAATCAAGCATAAAACAAAGTATTTACTATTATAGTATAATAATTTAGCTGCTATAAACTTTAATTGTCAAATCCATTTAAACAAACAATATATTAAAAGCAAGTTAATATATTAAGAGCAAAATAAGTATTAAAGGTAAAGCAATAGGTCAAAAATGAAATAGTTTAAATTAGAGTTATACTGAAAATAAAGCAATACATTAAATGTAAGCAATAAATTATAAGAATGATTTATACCAAAAATAAAACAATATATTAAGAATAAACATAGTAATGGAAAAAAGTATGATCACCATTTGAGAATGTTTTTGCCTATTGCCTTTTCTTACCATTTTAAAATTTAAAAAGAAATTAACTATTGCAGCTGTTTAAGTTCGGATATGTGCTAGTAAATGATGAGTTTTATAACCAGCTATTTGTTATATCATACTAATTTCATGCTTATTAACTTTAATTCATTTTAAAATGAGTAGTTAGTTAGCATATATCCAAGCTTAAACAGGATACTGATTAATTAGCTCTTAAATTATACTAGCAAAAAGGGTAATTAGTAAAAAACATCCCTAGTTTATTTATCATAGATTCGTTTTTTAAAGTGTTAATAGAAAATATGGGGATGTCTTTTCTGGCTTCATTACTTTTTCCATCTTTTAAGCACTACTTGAGTAGAAAAATTATTAGTAAAATCTTTAAACACAAAAATGCATCCCCTATTAACAAAATTATAACTTAGAATGAATAAAATTGTTTAAGTTATACAATTTTAAGCAGAATTATAACTTTATGTTTCAAAAAAAGTATCATGTCTATTGTAATTTGATACAGTAGATGAAAATGTTATATTCTTTATAATCTTTATAGTTTTATTTTTAACACAAAAAAAAGTAATTAAAGCATAGAATCTATACATGCTCAAGCCATTTTTCTATCTATTATAAATAACACTTAATAGACTTTTGAACATCAGCTTCAATCTAAGTATCATATACACTTCAGAAGATTCAAAGTATTCTTTATTATTGAACTGCTTCGAAAAAGCACCATAAAGTCGACTATGTCTTTTAATATAAATTCTTAACATCTTCCTAACTTTACAGTAAACACCAGTAGAGTCAATGCATTTTACTCACGTTGTTTTGCATTTATTAAAAAATAGCTATAAAGAAACCAGCAGCTGATAAATATATTTAAAAATCAATGAATAGTGTGATTAAGTATTATTTAAAATTCAACATGTAATCTACGAATGACATCAATGACTTATACTTATCAAAATGTCTAGCAAAAATAAATATAAGCTATTTCAAAGTTTTTATCTAAGATTATTATTTGTTTTATTAAAAGTCTAAAGTATTTATAAACTATACCTTAATATGAGCAATTCAAATATCTATTAATAGACATTTAAACGAATAATTAAGATACTTACGAATCTACTCCGCATTTCCCAGTCATAGAAGTCATTGTAGCACTTTAACAACTTTTACTAGAAGAGATTGCATTAAGTTTTATTGGTTAAACCATTTCGAAATCAGGTTATTACCAAAAAAGATAGTTATGGGATGCTAAGCAATATAAAGAGAGTTAAAGATGATAAATTTAGTATTTGATATATAAATTCGTGTGATTTTTAAAGCTTTAATTATCAAAAGTATACTATATTAAAGCACCATTACTTTATTATCAGAAAAATAAAATATAAATAAACCAGTAAATTTTACAAGCAACTTCCTTAGTAAGTTGCACTTAGCAATTTACATTGATTTTTAAATTGAAGTTAAATTAAGCAATGAAACAATCTAACAGATTAACCAATAAAAACAATTAGCTTATTTTAGTATTTTGGGGTAATCTTTCGCCAATAAAAGAAGTGCTTAAATCATAACTAATAATTTAAACCAAGGCAAAATTGCACAAGCGTTTTTATAGCCAATCAAAGACATTAATTCTAAAATTGATAAGAATATTCCTTGTTTATATTTTGATAAAAGGTTAATAATTTAAACTAACAACTCTTTATCTCTTAACAAATAAATACAAGATGTCTTACGGAGGAAGCGGAAGTTACGGTAATAACGCAGCCAGCGGTGGCTATTCTAATGGTTATCAAGCTAGTAATGGTGGCGGTTACTCTCGCAATGATAGAAACTATGACTCTAGCAGTCGTCGTGATCAAAATGGTGGCGGTTTCCGCCAAGGAGGCTATGGTGGCCAAGGCGGTCGTGGTGGAGGTAGAGGTGGCTTCAGTGGTCAAGGTGGTAACAAATGGGACAATAAACCAAAAGCCCTTGAAAAGCCAGTATGGAATATCGATGAACTTCCACCTTTTGAGAAAAATTTTTATATTGAACATGAAGATGTTAAAAATATGACTGAACAAGAAGTTGAAGAATTCCGTAGAGAAAAAGAAATGACTGTTTATGGAAAAAATGTCCCTCGTCCAGTTTCCAAGTTTGAACACTCTAACTTCCCTGATTATGTTTTAAAAGAAATTTTAGCTCTTGGTTTTGATTCTCCAACCCCAATTCAAAGTCAAGGTTGGCCAATGGCTATGTCTGGTCGTGATTTCGTTGGTGTTGCCCAAACTGGTTCTGGCAAAACCCTTGGCTACTGTCTACCAGGTATCGTGCATATCAATGCTCAGCCTTTACTCAAGCCTGGGGATGGTCCAATTGTTCTTGTTTTAGCTCCAACTAGAGAACTTGCTGTCCAAATTCAAACTGAGTGTACCAAATATGGTCGTAGTTCAAGAATTCGTAATACATGTGTTTATGGTGGTGCTCCTCGTGGTCCTCAAATTCGTGATTTACAAAGAGGTGTCGAAATTTGCATTGCTACTCCAGGCCGTTTATTAGATATGTTAGAATCTGGAATAACAAATCTTAGAAGAGTAACTTATTTAGTTCTTGATGAAGCTGATCGTATGTTGGATATGGGTTTCGAGCCTCAAATTCGTAAGATTGTTGACCAAATTCGTCCAGATCGTCAAACCCTTATGTGGTCCGCCACATGGCCAAAAGAAGTTAAAGCTCTTGCTGAAGAGTATCTTAAAGATTTTATTCAGGTCAATATTGGTTCCTTAAAGCTTTCGGCTTCTCATTCTATTACACAGGTCGTTGAAATTTGCACTAGTTTCGATAAGCCAAACAAACTCAGTAAACATCTTGAATCTATTATGAATGACCAAGAGCATAAGATTATTATTTTCTCATCAACCAAACGTACTGCAGATGATATCACTCGTTCTTTACGTCAAGAAGGCTGGCCAGCCTTAGCTATCCATGGTGACAAGCAACAAAGTGAACGTGATTGGGTTTTAAATCAATTTAGAACAGGTAAATCACCAATTATGGTTGCTACTGATGTAGCTGCACGTGGTATAGGTAAGTATTATTTTTAAATTTTGGATCATCTTTATCTTTGCAGCTCTCATAACTGTGAAATTGACTTTAATTGAAGATGAAGTTTTTAACTGTGATTAGCATAAATTTCAGTTTTATATTTACATATGAGAGCAAGTCCATACGACTTAAATGTTGTGCTTTATACTATAATGTTGGATCAAAAATCCATATTGAGGCTATTTGAAGCATAATGTTTATTAAACATTAGTTTGTTAAGCATTGATAAAGGTTGAGTATATCCCTCGGTTCAAGGGCATTTTCTTTGGCAATGTAATTGAGCTCTATATGTAATTTAGTGATCTGGGTTATCACAATTGTGATAGACTTGATAGTAAAGTTTATACAATTTAGAGTTTTGTTTTTTATAAAGCTTTATTGATAGAGAATATACATAAAGCCATAAATAGAGGATGCTCATAATAACGATATCATGGCTTTAAATTGTGATTTAGTTTATGTACCGAATTCGGGAGTTTTTAATTATTTCTATCAAATATGATTAAAACTAATTTTCTATTTATAGATGTTAAGGGGAT
The DNA here is from genome assembly GCA_030770535.1 of Batkoa obscura. Classification (NCBI taxonomy): domain Eukaryota; kingdom Fungi; phylum Entomophthoromycota; class Entomophthoromycetes; order Entomophthorales; family Batkoaceae; genus Batkoa; species Batkoa obscura. The sequence goes on along the minus strand of JASVEC010000052.1, from coordinate 149,552 downwards.
TAAATATGTAATTAATTATGACTTCCCAAGTTGTATTGAAGATTATGTACATAGAATCGGTCGTACTGGTCGTGGTGGGGAAACTGGTACTGCTATCACGTTCTTTACTGCTGAAGAAAGTAATAAGGCTCGTGACTTGGTTGGTATCCTTAGCGAAGCTAAGCAAGTAGTACCACCTGAGTTGGCTCAAATGTCTTATGCTGGTAAAGGTAATTTAATTTTAAATATCTAATAATTGAATTGATAATAATAATTTTATAGGCGGTAAAGGAAATCAAAGTCGTTGGGGACGTGGTAGCGGTGGAGGTTTCAGAGGGGGTAATGGAGGAGGAGGTTTCAGAGGAGGTAATAGCGGTGGCTATGGCTCCCGTGGTGGTTATGGAGGAGGTTATGGTGGTGGTAATGGTGGACAACGTAATCGTTGGTAAACCATTTAATGATAAATAATCTATTGAATGCCCCTTCTCCCCCATCATGATCCTTTACAATTGATCTATAATGCTTATCTTAATGCTTCTTATGGTTTGTTATGCAAAAAAATATATATTATAAATAAAATTATTATTGATAGAAAATCAAATGTTTAATTGAATATTTTAAAATAAGATTATTTATTTGAATTGAGTAAAAGTTTAATAAATTAAAGTTATAGTGAACAATTCACTCCTATTACATCGAATCATCTTCTAATAACCAAATTGCTGACAACTCTATTGTATCCATACCTTTCTGCTCCTGGATAATGTTGTAGAAATTAAAGCTACTCAAGTCTAAATCAGATGATGTCAAATTGGTCAATTTCTCAGTTTTTCATTGGTTCCCCTCTTCTCTTCCTTCATAGCACTCATTTCACTTATTTAGTCTTTTGTATTTTTAGTTAGGACTAACAATAAACCAACCAGAAGTCTAACTCCTTCAAGACTTTAAAAATAATAATAAACACTAAAGAATTTGTTAAGAATTTTAAATTTTATGCTGAATAGAAAATGAAAATAAAATAAATATAAAAATAAATTTAATCAAATTAAAATATTTAAAAAGATGAGAATTTAAAAAACAGAACTCTATCTCATAGAGCATCAAAATTAATATGATGAATAGCTTTTTTTCGATCCTTTTCATCTTCTCTCTAAATAAAATAAAATGTCATTAATATATAAAATTCAGTTATAACAATAAATAAATAATAATTTACCCTTTCATGCCAATTTAATAAAAGAACTAATATGGTTAAAATAGCCATTGAAATAATTAAAGCCAATAAAACAAATTTAGCATATTGCGATGGATTAATAAATAATACTCTTGTCCAAGAATCAGTTGATTGATCCGTTTGATAAGGTAAGATAATTAATTGAGAATTAGGTATTACACCTGACCAAGAAGTATAATATTTTTTCTAATAATTAATAGGCATAAATATAAAGGTATAATATAAATATAATATATATATATAATAAATTAAAAATAACACTTACTTGTCTATTCCTTGAAGATCCCACCATTAGCATTTGTAAATAATTATTAGTTCGTCCTAATCCAATCAAATTATATGGATTTCCACTCATTCTATAAGCGGATTGAGATAATTGAGTTACCATATTGCCCCTTGTATTACCATTAGTATCAACTACTGTAAATTTAATACTTGCTCCTATCATATTTACTCCATATGGACTAATACTTTGATTAAATTCACATGTATTAGAACAAACTCCATTAGATACTATTGTTTTTAAAAAAAAGGCATCATTAGGGTAAATATTAACTAAGGTAGTTAAATGTAAATTATCGGATTTATCAATACTAGTTAATAACAAATCAAATGTACCCTAATAAAAATAATTAATTAAATATATTATATGTTATATATGTTAACTTACATCTTCAAAAAAATCAAACCAATCTACTTTAATAATACTTTGGTCTTTAATTAGTAATGGATTTTTATATTTAAATGGCGGCAAATAATATCTTCTATTTAAATTGATTTGTTGTTCATTACAATGTTTATTATCACAAGGAAAAGATTGTAATATAATAGGTTGAGTTTCTTCTTTTTTATTTTTTAATATAAGTAACAAATCTGGATAACCGTCCAAATTATAATCCCCGATATTAATACTTATTGGATAATTTAACGTCTTTGATTTAATAAAGTTATAGCCTTTCAAATAAGGATAAATATCTTGATGTTGTTCGTATATATTTTGAATATCAATTTCAAAGTTATTATTATCATTATTGTTATTGAAATCTAATTTAAAATTCTCGTCTTCAATACACATATTTTCTTGTGATCTACAATTTGTTGTTATATATAAATTACATAATTTCATTTGTTGATTATAAATTATTTTAATTTTACAATTTTCCTTATCACATATAAAATAAATCAAATCTAAATTACCTTGTCCTAAAGTATCAGAGAATTTAATCATATTAATGTTTTTAGGTAATTTGTCTGATTTAATTAATTTAAATGAAGCTTCATTATCATTCATTGTTACTTGATTTTTCCAAATTTGATATTTTTTTGAAGAATCTTTTTCTTCACAAACAATAAATAAATCAGCTAAACAATCCCCATCCATATCAATAAATCCATTACTATGTGGTGATGAAAATAAACACATTTCTTTATCTTTATCTTCTTTATCTTTATCTTCTTCTTGTTTTATTTTATTTTCGTTATCTTTTTTTGGTTTTAATGTAAATTTATTTAACTTTATAACTTCAAATAAATTTTCTTTATTTTGTATGTTTTCTTTACCGTATTCTTCCATAGCTTTGTTTAACCAAACTACTAATTCTGGTTCTTCTTGTTGATTATTGTTAGGTAAATAACCTAATAAGTCTGGTTTCATATCACCATTATAATCAAATATAAAAGGTTGAATTAAATTAGAATTTGGTAAATTAATACTTTCTTCAACTAATAATATAAATAATATAATATAATAATATTAATAAGTCTTACCAAATCCAGTTCCATGATTGTTTAATATTATTTTTAGTTCCAATTCTTTTTTATCATCATTTTCAGTAACCATTAATATATCTAATAAACCATCATAATTCCAATCAGCTGCCATAATATTTAAAATCTTTTTTTCACTTTTTATATCGAATCCTGTGGCTTCTTCATAAATTTTGCTTTTTGAATTAAACAACAATAATTTCAATTCTAACTCTTTTTTATTAATTAATATTAAATCCATATATTTATCATTATTAAAATCTCCTTGAGATATAACATCGTAATTATTATAATTATTAAGGTTGAGATTTGAAGGGATGGGTTGAAATCTTATGGCATTATTGAGATCTTGGGATAAAACTTGAAATATCAAAGTTATTGTAGATAATAAATATTTTAAATACATTTGACCTGAAATAGTTTAAAAAATAATAATTCCACTTTTATTTATTTTTCTAAAACTTAGTGGCTATTCTATTTTGCCAAAAATTCTATTTTGAAATCACGAAAACTAAAATATATTAAAAATCAAATAACTTGATTAGAATCTATATTTAATAATTTTATTAATAATAATACTGCTCTTCTACTCTATTTTTATCTAACGATAAGCTTTACAACTCACCAACAAATTCTAAATTCATTGGGACTTCTGATTTCAATCCCATATTCTCTAAATATTCTTGATTCCAAAACTTCGATCCATGTCTATTACCAGAATCACACAATAAAGTCACAATGGTATGTCCTGGTCCCAATTTTTTGGCCAATCTAACAGCAGCAGTACAATTGACTGCACTTGAAGACCCAACAAAAATACCTAAAATTCAACAAAAAAAAGTTATCCATTTAATAAATATTCGACTATCATTTTAAAATGAATTTTAAATAAAATTACCATCTTTCTCCATTAGCCATCGACTCATATCTACTGCTTGTTGATCACTAACTTTGGTAGATAAATCAATAGTATTTAATGCTTGATTGAAGTTTTTTGTTAATCGTGTGAGCCCAATACCTTCTACTAAAGTATCAATTTGGTGTCGAGTTCTTGTACCTTCAGCCAATACTGAAGTATATAAGGTATCAAATTGAACTTTATTATGTAACCCAGAACCTTGAGGATCAGCAAGGACGGTTATAATATTGCTATTTTGAGATTTTAAATAGGATGAAACACCAGCTAAAGTACCACCAGTACCTTTTAATTTAAAATAAATAAGCTGTAGTTGGATCATCATAATAAATAAAAATTTAAAAAATTAACTTACCAGCCCCAGCTACAAATCCATGAATTTCACCCTTTGTTTGTTCCATTATTTCTGGTCCTGTACTTTTTTTATGTACTTTTAGATTGTCTAGATTTTCAAATTGATCTACAAAATAACCAAATGGATCTTTTTGTGCTCGTTTTCTTGCTATATTAACAAAATGTCCTGGATCGACTATGGATGCTGGTCGAACTTTTTCTACAATTGCTCCTAATGATAATAAGGATTGATATTTTTCTATTGCCATATCATCAGGCATTACGATATAACATTGATAGCCTCGAGATTTGCATATAAGGGCGAGAGAAATACCAGTGCTTCCAACAGTGCCTTCATAGATCGTGTAATTGGAATGTGGACGAATGAGCTTCGATTTTTCAGCGGAGAGAATAAGCCCTAATGCTACTCGATCTTTCGGGCTGCCACCTGGGTTGAGGTACTAGTTTTGAGAAATTAACTCTTAAATTGAAATCAAAGAAATTTATTAAATGTTTACTTCTGCTTTTGCCTATAGAAAATAATGGAAAATATTAATTAGCAATCAATTAATAATATGAAATAGCAATAATAATAATAATTACTAATATTTTACAACCAGTTGCTTCAGATAAGGATTTTATTAATACCATTGGAGTATTTCCAATTAAATCTTCGATGCCATGTTTTATTTGTTTATTATTAGATGTAATATATTTTCCAGTGATAAATTTATTATATGCTTCATTGGTCACATAACCAATTATTAGTCCTAATATTAAATAGGTAATATTTTGTTGGGAAGTAGTCATTGATTTATCCTATTAGAATTTGAAATATTAAAAAACAATATTGTTTTTTTGAGTCTGAAAATAAAAAATAGTAAAAATCGAAATTTAAGAATTAGAATAGGAGTATACAGAATTTAAATGTCACCATTTATTCTCAATATAATAACAATAGTTAAGAATAAAATAAAATTACAAACTGTTCAAAATTCATATTAATTCTTCTTTTATATATTATCTATCCATCTAATTATTTATATCTTCTATATTTTTAAATCTCTTTTCCAAGTATTTTATGACGCCTTAAATATTTAGCTAATAGCATTAAAGAAGATGGAGAAACACCTGGTATTTTTTTAGCTGCACCCTATTAAAATTAAAATTAAAATTAAAATTTATATCATATAACATTAAAAATTATTATTAAAAATATTGATCTTACCAATGTACTAGGTTGTAATTTGTTTAATTTTTCACTATCTTCTAAAGATAAATTCAATCTAAAATAAAAGCAAATTAATAATTAATATTATGAATATACTAAATATCTCATTGTAAATAACTTACACTTTATAATCCATATCATTAGGAATTAGTAGACCTTCATCTTTTAAATAAGCTTTTAATTCTATTTCTTGCTTTTTAACATAAGATTGATAAATTCCTATTGAAAATAGAAAACTAGATTAATACCTAATCATCTTCTAATTAAAATCAATAAAGTTACCTTCAATCCTAGCCGACTCAATAACTCTTTTTGAATATTTATTCAACAAATCTGGAATCACCTTTTTTTCATTTAATAATTCTAAACTCACTTGACTATTCTCTAACATTTTAAAAGCAGATTTAAGGGTACCATCTTGTGCCATTTGACATCTTAATAAATTAGTCCATTTGGATGGTGTATATTCTATCTTTTTTAATCTTTCTAATAATTCCTCTAATGACTTCTCATCCTTTAAAAATTTATTATAACGATCCTTCATCACCGCTCCACACTGATATCCTTTTCTAGTTAATCGAAAATCTGCATTATCTGCTCTTAAAGTTAATCGATATTCTGCTCTGGATGTAAACACTCTATAAGGTTCTTCTACTCCTTTAGAAATTAAATCATCAATTAAAACACCAATATACCCCTCTGCTCTAGTAATTATTAATGGGGCTTTGTTTAATACAGTTAAACCAGCATTAATCCCTGCAATTATTCCCTGAGCTGCTGCTTCTTCATAACCAGTAGTACCATTGATTTGGCCTGCTAAATAGAGTCCAGTAACTTTTTTGATCTTTAAGGTGGTATCTAATTGTTTTGGATTAACATGATCGTATTCTACACCATAACCAGGCCGTACCATTTGTACATTTTCTAGACCTTTAATTGTTTTTAGCATCCTTAATTGTTCACTTTCTTCCATAGTCATTGAGATACCATTTGGATAAATTAAATTGGAATCTAAACCTTCAGGCTCTAACCATATATTATGACCTGTTTTTTCATGAAATCTTAATACTTTTGATTCTATACTAGGACAATATCGTGGGCCCCTTACATCTTCTCTAATATGAATATTTTTAGTCAAATTATCTTTAATAACTTGATGAGTATTTTCATTGGTTCTAGTTTGATAACAAACAATTTGTTGATCTTGTAAAGCTACTTTATCTGTTAAATAAGAAAATGGTGTAGCTGGATTTTCTCCGTATTGTGGTATTAATTCAGTAAAATCAATACTTTCTTTTAATAATCTTGGTGGAGTTCCAGTTTTCATTCTAGCTAAAGATAAACCAATTCGATTTAAGGTACTTGATAAGCCAACACTAGCATCCTCTCCCATTCTACCCGCAGGATAACTTTTTAATCCAATATGAATTTCTCCATTTAGGAAAGTACCTGTTGTTATAACTACACTTTTACAATTGATAATTTCCCCATTATCCAACACAACACCAGTAATTTTTTTATCATCGGGACTTAGCATTAAATCCTCTACCCCAGCTTGTAATAAATTTAAATTGGGATAGCTATTTAATATCTGTTGCATATGTTTTTTATATAATTCACGATCAATTTGGGCTCTTGGTCCATAAACTGCTGGTCCTTTAGAGCGGTTTAAAACTCGAAATTGAATACCAGATAGATCACTTACTCGTCCACACAACCCATCTAAAGCATCAATTTCACGTACTAAAATACCTTTGCCCACCCCACCAAATGAAGGGTTACACGACATTTCACCTGAGAAATAATGGGATGAATTTTTGATATAAAAAATAAAAGAGAGAGAAAACTTACCTATTTTTGATAAATCTTTTGTAATTAATAATGTTTTTGCTCCTACTCTAGCTGCAGCTGCACATGCTTCACTACCAGCATGCCCCCCTCCAATCACTATCACATCATAATCGCATGGGCCGAGAGTACTACTAGGTTTATCCAATCCATTATATGACACATGTTTGGCATTCGAATTACTACTTGTAGTTATATGATGTTTTAAGGATTTGTTGTAATTGATTAAAACATTAGTTGGCTTTGGTATTGAGTGAAGAGTAGATTTGATTGGTAATCGATATAGTTTGGCTAACTGCTTTAAATACATCTTCGTGGTTGATAAGAATGTAAAAAAACGAGATTTGAAATTACAAAATTTTGTTCAGCTTTAGTTTACTAAGTGGTACAAAAATTTCAAGAATAAAAAAATAAATATAAAATTCATATTTTTAAAATTTATTAATCTTTTAAAATATATATATGTATTCTATTTAACAACAAAATCAAACTTACTTAACAGAATTAATAAATCATCGTCTTAAAATGACAATACCAATTCATAAGCCATTAAAGCAGCTCCATTGGTAGGAAATGACCTCAATAATGCTGGTAAAAATCCACGATAAAAACCTTTTAAACCTTGAGTATTATAAACATATTTAAAACAAGACAGTACAGTTGGATACAATGGTTTAGTTGTATTGATATTTTGACTCATCATTCTATTTTTTACTACATCTAAAAATAAAATAAAATAAATGGAGAATTTGATTGAAAATCCTTAAACTTACCTGCTGGGAAAGCGAAACACCAAAAGGTGGTGGCCGCTACACCACCTGATATAAAAGGTATTAAAACTTTAAAATCGGTATGTTCATTTTTCAATTTATCACTTGTAAACTGATAAGTTGGCCAAAATAAAGCAAAATAGGATCGAAATAATAATGTGGAAAAAAAGCCTTTCCATAATCCGAAGACACCGTATTTGGCTATTAATTGTTTACTACAATCAATTGGACCTTTAAATTGCTTATTTTTATTGTCATATTGTATTTGTAAACGGGCTTTTATCTAGCAAAAAACAAATTAGAAAAAAAGAGAAAAGAGGAAAAAGGAAATAAGAAAATTAAATTACCTGCTCTACTGGTGTAGATATTAATGAAGAAGTCCAACCACCAACTAAATAAAATGAATTTAATACACGTAAACAGACTCCATGCTATATCTTCTACTTACCAATTCCAGCATAAGCATCCATTAAGTACCCTTTGTTTTCCAATCCCTTAACATTTTTACTTAACCATCTTTTAGTTGCCGTATAAGTACCTGCTTGCATTGAATCAATAATCGCCCAACCTACTAGAGGTGGAGTTGATCCTTTATATAACGCTAGTATACCTTCTTTTTTTATTGTTAATTTTAAACAATCCATTGGACCTTGGAAGCGTCCATTTAAATTTTCGGTTTGTAAACGAACTTTGATGCTATATTAAAAAGGCAAAAATAATTAATACAACTTTAGTTGATTGTTTAATGATATTAATATCTAGTTTACGTGTCAAAGGGATGGCCTAAAAGAGATTAGAAGATTAGTTAATAAATATGAAAATAGAAATAAGATAATTTTACCTACTAACATTTTGGTTGTACCTGAAGCTATCCCAGCACAATAACCTTGAATTGTATGTTTTAAATCGCTACTTTCTTTATTTGTCACTGTTGTTGTTTTTGAGTTTGACATTGTTTTTAAATAAGATAAATGAATAAATGGATGAGAGTGACTAGTTTTATTTGAGTTTCTTAGGTGGATTTCAAGTATAAAATTAGGTGACTCATTAATTAGATTTATAATTTCGAATTTCGAACTATAGCATTAAAATTATATAGGGATGCCAAAATTGGTTTCAGAATTTATCTAAAAATTAATCCAAATTTAAGTTTTTTAAATCTATAAGTCCTTGATATACGGGAGTGTTTTTTTTAACTTCATTACTTTTTCCATTTTTTAAGTACTATTTAAACGAAAAATTTGTTAGTAAAGTTCTTAAACACAAAAATATATCCCCATATGATTAGTTAAATTTAAAATGCTTGAAGTTGAATAAGAAATTTAATTTAAAAGACTTTATTTTTTTAGTTATATACTTTATACTATTTTTATTAAATGTTTAATAGATATAATATATCTATATAGCTATTTGACTATTTTTTATTGAAATGAAAACGGAATCTATATTTTTATAACTAAATTTTGATATAATAAAAAACACATAATATAAACATTATAATTTATTTCCATTAACTTTAAAAATTATTTATAATAACTTGAAGTTTGTAATGTTCTTGTGAAATCTGGTACTCAGAGTTTGGAGTCAAAAACAGCTATTTCTGGGTTGACTACACTATAAGTCGAAAGGTCTTAGTTTATGTGACCAAGATAGACTTGGGTTATGAGGAATAGCACGTAATAGGTTACAAGCTATATAAGACAAATAGAATAGACAATATTAATGTAAAATCTACGTAAAATACTATTAAGAAAACTTAGTGGCTTTATTAAATGCTCGAGATATCAGGGAATAATTCAGTTAAAAAGCCTCGAACTACCATACGGGAGTGTTTTTTTTGGCTTCATTACTTTTTCCATCTTTTAAGCGCTATTTGCGTGGAAAAATTATTAGTAAAATTCTTAAACACAAAAATACATCCCCATACTCTGTAAACTCTTTTATACTCTGAAAAGTATAAATATCAGAATGAGAGGATAATATTATTTTGGATGGAGCTAGAAATTCTCATAACAAATCAAAATAAGAACATGGGATTGATTTCCTCTGAACTCAAGAACACAACAGCTTAGGCGATTGTTATGTTATAATTAACCATAGGACTGACAAAGCGATATTTCACAAAGATACAAAGTATTAGAAAATGTTTATATTTTAAACATAGCAATAAATCATATTATCTAGTAGCTGATAAATTAAAAAAATGATATAATTTTATTTAAAGTTACGAAGTTTATAAAAAATCAGAAAATTAACTCTACCTTATAAAAATAATTGAAAATTTAAGCTTTAACATTTTTTAAACAATCAAGTAGTTTGTTAAATGATAGAAATCAATTATCAAATGTCAATATTATTTAAATTATTAATAACTAAGTTGATAAAGAGTTAAAAAGCAATTAATTGTAACAGTAAGTAAAAGTTGTTATTATATTACTTGTATTATATAAACATATGGGGATGTATTTTTTTGTTTAAGAATTTTACTAACAATCTTTCTACTTAAACAGCGCCTAAAAATGGAAAAGTAATGAAATCAAAAAAAATATCCCCATATTTAATTGTAGTTTTAAGGCTAACCATTCCTTTTTATCCAGCTATTTATTGACTTGGTAATATATCAATAATATAGTTATAATATTAAACTTGTTTATTTATTTATTTAATAACAAGTATTTTTTAATAAGTTTTTATAAAATATGTGTTTATTTCCATATTGCAATTTTAATTAGCATTAATATATAGATTATATTAGTAAAAACCTTGCTAATATAGTAATTTCTATCAAATTTGGTAGGAATTCTGCTAATTTATAATATAAACTATAATAAAATTGAAACTATATCAGCAGATACTTTTGCTTTTTAATGAAAAAAATTGATAAAAAAACGAAATTAATTTAAACATCTCTACATATAGCACATATAGTATATGGGGTTGTTTTCTTTGGTTTCATCACTTTTTCCATTTTTTAAGCACTATTTGAGCGGAAAATTTATTAGTAGAATTCTTAAACAAAAAAATACATCCCCATATGTTTTAAAAACATTATTAATATTAGAGAGTGTTTTTTTTGATTTCATTGTTTTTTCTATTTTTTAAACGTTATTTAAGTGGAAAATTTGTTAGTAAAATTCTTAAACAAAAAAATACATCCCCATTAGATAATAGAATAAGTCAAATATTAAAAAAAATTAATTGAATATGATACAAATTTAATAACTTTATTTAAACTATAAAACAGTATGAAAAAAGTAATATTAAAAATATAAAATCCAAAATCCGAATAAAGTATTAAATAAAATTTACAATTTATTAAAAAACCAAATATAAATAATAAAACAATAATAAGGATCATATTAAAGTTTAAAAAAAGCTAGAATTATTATAAAAAATATGAAATTTATAGATAAAATAAAAACATGTCCATTAGATAGCTTTTGTTTTTAGTTATTTTTATCTTAATAAATCTTTTTAAATAATAATATCTTATTTGACTTTTATTTATGCAAGGAGACTTAATTTTAATTTTCATTAGAATACAGTTTCCATTTAGTTAGATTTAATATCTAAAAAAACAAAAGATAAGAATTCGTTTTATAAAAATAAAATTTTATCCCTTAAAGGCATTACGTCATTTTAAAATAATTCATCTGTGAATCTTTTCGACCAATTAAATACATTAGTCTCACTCTATAAAAGCAAATATGCCATTTATTGTATTCTGGAAGGACTATCAACTTTAACTCAACTGGGAGTAATTTAATCAATTAGCTTTAACTTATAATTTATTTCTATTATTCAATGCTATTAAGTTTGAAAGGCTAGGGTTAACTATTGTCCACCGGTAAAAATAGCTTTGTATGACGTATTGTGTTGTATTAAGAATCCTATAGTTTATAGATATTAAATATTATAATTTTATATTTTGTGATTAGACTAATTAAAATTATATGGGAGTGTTTTTTTTGACTTCATTATTTTTTCCATTTTTAAGCGCTATTTAGCGGAAAAATTGTTAGTAAAATTCTTAAACACAAAAATACATAGCCATATAATACTAATATAGCATTTATTTAAACGAAAACAAATTTACAATATTAAATACTAGAGGTTTTCAATAGACTATTAAAAAGCAAAACTGGCTATAGCTTGTATAAAAGATTTATTTAAATTAAGATAGTAAATAGCTTTAGTTCAGTTTCAAATAGTTTACATGGAAGCAGCTTATTCAAATTATGTATATGTAGATATTTCTGTAGACCAATCTACTTTGGTATGTCAATTGACACTACCTTCTATATGTAAATTATTGTATTTTTACAACCCTCTGTTCTACTAAATGAAAACCTTTATTCTTTTTTGTGAATACTTTGCTGTTTTATTTTAAACATACTTTATTGATAATATTATTACTGTCCATTATTTTTTATCTGAACTCTGTGTCTGTTCTTTTTTTAAAGTTGTTATCCAATATGTGTTAAATGATCTGATTTTTCTGTTGTTCACAATATCTCTTTTAATTGAATAATATAAGCCTTGAAATAAGTTAATTTTAGTTAATAAAAATAACTTCATATTATTCAAATCAAGTCAATAAAAGTATCATCCAGATGTATATTTAATAAATATCTTGGCTTTATATTTAAACATTAATCATCCGAAGAAAATTAGGTTGATAGTTTTTAAATATACTGTACTTTTATGTCAAAATAATATTTGGGGATGTATTTTTTTGTTTAAGAATTTTAGTATAATCTTTTCACTTAAATAGCGCTTAAAGGATGGAAAAATAATGAAACTAGAAAACAGCCCCATTTGTTCATTTTTTGTACACAAAATTCCAAACATCATTACTAAATATAATACAACTTAAATTTTATAACAAAATTTAACACTTGGTAATAATCCGTTGTACTTATTAACTTATCATAACTCATTATGTTTGTTATATATTTTAGGAAGCAGTAGTAGTGTAAATATGTGTGTTTAATAAGTATTATTGATTAATTTAGGAATACAATACATTTACAAAAACGCTATAAGTGATGTCTCTATTAGTCAAAAGTCAATTAAACAATTTAGAAAAAAATTGTCTACTTATAATTAACTTCTTTAAAAGTTTAAATAGTTTATATTAAACTATTTTGATTAAGTTATAAACATTAACTTTTTAAATATAGTAATTTAAGAAGTTAAGTGAATCCATTTTCAATCCCTATTTTTTTCTTGATCTAATGAATGGATTATGCCTAAATTTATATAATTAGAATAGATTCTTACCCCCCTCCCCAGCATATAATTGATTTATAAAAAAGCGTAATCACGTTATAAAGGTATTAAGGAGCTATGTGGTGCATTACCTATACCACATAAATAGTTTTATCATCTTCTTATATTATATAATGATAGAAAAACGCCATTTTTAATTTATAAACTATCCTAACTATCTTTTCAACTGCAACTGGATAAAATATTTTAAATAAAAATTAAGAGTTAGTAACTCAAATAGATTTTTTGTATTAAAAATAGCCTCAGGGATGTTAATCAGGTTGAAAGAGTAATATAAATAACAAATATTAAGTGATCAAATGATCGTAGTACATGATAATTCTCTATAAAATTAGTAAAGTAAGCATGTTTAATTGATAGTTTTGGTGCAAAAATATTATGCTATTAATAGGATGATTTAATATGTGGTAATATTTTTCTGGAGAGAAAAAAGGAGTGTCAACCCTAAGTTTGGTCATTGTAAAATTTAAAACGAGCTATACCAATTATTCTAGATTGTTTTTATTTGCTACCTTCGAAATTTTATTGTAAATCAAAATTCTTTTTTTCTCACCTTAGTTTGAGTCGATTTTATCCAGCCTATCATTGCCGACGCTTTTTATTGTTTAATCTCGAAAGTGTGGGGAAATATTGGAGCTAAAGTAAAGTAAAGAAACACCAATATGTCTCATCCAAATCTCCATGTTATTTGTTAGGTTTTAATGAAATTAATGTTTAAGGTGAACTTGAAATATTTTTGCTTTATTTTTTATTATTGTAATTTGATATTTCTATTATATATCATCTATATAATTTCAAGGATAAATTAACATCTGCAGTCACGCTTTTGTGAAATAAGGGATTGTATTAATAAATTAAAATTAAATTCAATAATGTCATTCTTATACTTTTATTCTAAATTTTGTTGATTTTATTGATTTTAATTTAAAATGATGATTCATCAATCGTTTATTTGGTAATTTGAGTAAATGAACAAAACTGATTGGCCTAAAATTGATTATCGAAAATTTTTGTTAAATTGATGGTGTCAAAATTGTATTAAATTTTGGTTCCATTTTACTTATTTAGAAGAAATAAAAAAGTTAATGAATTTTTCGGAAAGTTTAGGGATCACATCATTTGACGACATACCTTACATAAATTTATCTGAGGATTAATTTTCAATTTATGCTGTAAGTTATGACTGAAGTCGTCTCATTTGCCCAAAACTTGGCACAGTTTGGTTCCTTTGCACTTTATGACCAAGCCTCACATGCAATTGATCAAAAGACCAAAGTTGATTTTATGATTTTTCGAACAAAATGAGGAATTATTTTCTTGTTAATTAATCTATTGATTGTTTCTTATTTATTTATATTAATTATAGTTTAAAATAGTTGTAAGTAATATTTTGAGTTATATGGTTGTTGGTACGACTTTGTTTATTTTTGTAGGAGAAATTTTAAAGTCGTCATGACTTAAGCTTAGCCACTGAATGATTGCCCCTTTCTTCGAACTGAAACATTCTATTAAGGTTAAATCAGGGCTAAATTGTTTATCAGTAACTATTTATAGTAAAACTGAGTGAATTTTCGAAAAAATGGTTATACTAAAAAGGAGAAAGGACAGCTTAAAATTATTTAAATGATAACAACTGATTTGGGTAACATCTTGATCTGAAAATCAACGTAATTACTAAAAGATCATTCACCACACTATTCTCCCAACTGACCCCTTTCTTTAACTCCAACTCAAATTAAATAAGCTTAAATGTAGAAAATGATGATTTTATGAAAAAGTATTTAATAGGCCGAAGATCATTTTTAAAAACGATAAAGTTTCAAATTCCTTTTATTTTTTTATTGTTTTTTTATAAATTAACGTTACTATAGTCTTTTCAATTATTTTTTAAGAAATTAAAAGCAAACTTATCAATACCCTTGTTTATTTATATTTTAAGATTATACTACCATACCCTTTTAAAAGTACTTTGTTTTTTATTTAAGCGCTTCTCCAACTCACCACTTCAATCATAGCAATCACAGTATGGATTTAAACAACGTAAACAACATCAAGTTTGAATCACCAGTACAATCAAACTTCAAGTATACAGAAAATGTACAGCTCATGCAACGTCTACCACTTCCTTTAAATATATCTAACCCTATTTCTGTGCCACCAGCACCAGCACCAGCACCAAAAGTAACATGTCTTCAGGTTAAGCTTGCCAAATATGCCACTTCTCTTGATCCTAGAGGATTTATACCTGTTTATGAATATACAATTAACTCACAACCAATACTTTGGGACCGTGAAACTGGATACGTATACTGGACTGGTGTATGGAAAGCAGTTGGAAGAGAAAAAGGAGAAATAGCCAAACTTGTTGACGCAGATCCAGCCATGGCCAACGTTATTAAAAAAATCCGTGGTGGATTCCTTAAAATTCAAGGTACATGGATACCGTTTGAAAATGCACGCTCATTAGCTATCCTTACATGCTGGCCCATACGTGAAGAACTAGCCGTTATCTTTGGGCCAACATTTATTGATGAAGCAGTTGATCCATCAGACTCACGCTACCTAAGACCACCTGTTCCCAGTGGCGAACCAAAAATCCGTAATTCGGATAATATTAAAAAGGCCAAAGCTATTGGTCCAAAAAAACCAAGAAAAAATCATTCCGCCAGCATTGCTTTACTTCAACCTGGACCTTTGAAAATCTCGCCAGGCCCAATTAGAAGCCGCTCTCAATGGCATACAACTAAAAATTTAGATATATCTTCTCGTATGAAAATGAAACCTTCTAAAATACCCTCATTTAGCTCGGTACCAGGGACATCTTATGAACATGACAAGAGTTGGAAGCACCAAAACCAACCTATACATTTACCACCCTTAAAATTGGCAACTAATGATTACTTTTCGAGACCTATTTATCATAGTTCTAATCAGTTACCAGGAATGGATTCTTTTATTAAAGGTTCCAATGACTCTTCTTCTCCCTTACACACTACCCCAGTTTCTACTGATGCTAGTTTCGGTCAGATTACTTGTTCCGAAGATTTTTTTGTTGACCCAAAAAGATTGGATGAAGCTATCAATGCCTCTCTTTTACTTCAGAGGCTTTCTCAAGATGATGGCACTGCTATCTCACGCAAAACTACCTTTAAGGCACCAACTAGCTTTTCAATCGGGGGATCTGAGTTCCGACTTGTTGAACATAAGTATCAGCCAGTAGATTTAAAATAAGTGAATCTACTTGTATTGTATTATTATAAATTGAATAGTTTCAACTATCAATTTTCAGTTTCTTTCATTATACTACTAATTTATTTGTGCTTACAAATAGCAAGTTTAAATAAAGTTTTTTTACTTTAAAATTTCATACGTCATTAAATATCTTTTATGTTTGTTAATTTCAATAGAATTAGTATAGTAAAAGTATACATTGTATATCTAGTTTATTTTAAATAACTTGAACTTTTGTAATATAAAGGTTTAATTGTTTATTTGATTTTAGTTACGACTTAAACTCATTTCTTTTTTCAATTGAACAATAGCTCTTTTTACATAATATTATTTTAAATTAATTAATGTGGAGATTTAAAACTAGCTAAGCTTTAGGAGGAGGTGAATATTACAAAAAAATAAAAAATGATAGTTTCAAAGAAACTAAGCAAAAATTAAGATTTATTCTATTCTATAAATCAAAGTTTATAAAAAAAATTATAGTGATTAATTGAATTAAATGCTTTAATTAAAACATAATTAAAAAATATAAGAGTGAACATTTAATATATATAAAGTTGGTGTATATAAAATTCAATAGTTAAGTGTTCATATTTTGCTTATTATTTACTTTGAAGTTTCTATAAGTTTCTTTTATTAAATCAAATTAACTAATATTTATTTTAATGTGTTATGTAATGTCACATTTCCCTACATTCTTTTATAAATTTTGTACTTAAAAATCTAAAAAGTGCAACACGATACCTTAATATTAAAAAAAATATTAACTAAATAGAAATTGCTTTTTCAAATCAAACTTTAATTATTTATTTCATTTGTAATAATAACATAAGTTTTGGTTTTTTTATCCATAAAAATTTTATTAAAAAAAGAAACAATACATGTATTCATATGTTTGAAAGTATTTTGAAATATAACTTTTATTATTGTTTCTTGAAAACAAGTCTAAACATTGATTTCAAAATCTTTGGTTTTTAAAATTAACTTTACATACCTATAGTTAAATCTTTTTAAATAAGAAATGCATATAGTAAAACATTGTATAATATCAATTTCTTAAAAAACAAGGCTTGAGTATATAGGGATGTATTTTTGTATTTAAGAATTTTATTACCAATTTTTCCACTCAAATAGCGCCTAGAGATGGAAAAATTGGTAATAAAATTCTTAAATACAAAAATACATCCCCATATTTTAAAAAGATTATATCAAAAAGTGTTAAAATTATGATTTTTATGTGGAGATGGATTTTTTTGTTTAAGAATCTTATTAATAATTTTTCCACTCAAGTAGCGCTTAAAAGATGGAAAAGGTGATGAAGCCAAAAAAAACATCCCCATGTCTTTTTTTAACCTTTGACAACTCTTTTATTTTACAATACTAAAAATTAAAAAAAACACAAATAACGTTTGAACACTGCTTAACTTATCACTGCCTTTTTGTTTATCTTTTTTCATTATTTTTTTGTAAGACCTTTGAGGTTGTTATTTTAAACTAAAAACACCCTGTATAAATAACATTTTATACTTTCAAATAATTATCAATATAGGGATGTTTTTTTTAGCTTCAGCATTTTTTCCATCTTTTAAGCGCTATTTGAGTGGAAAAATTGTTAGTAAAATTCTTGAATACAAAAATACATTCCCATATGCTTTTTAGTTAATTATAAATTAAAATATACAAATATAAAATAAACTAAAATATAACAAGTTTTTATAACTTATACGATTCAGATATTAGCTTTTTTAGAACCAAAGTGCAGCATATTCAAAATGTAAAGAAAATCCGTATAATCTTATTATTTTGTTTTAAAAATCAACAATTTAATATTTTATATTTATAAAATTGTAAACAGTATAACTGAGTCTTTAATGTGCATACATAATAATACACCGGTAATATTATTAGTTTATTTAAATATCATGGGATATAACTCTCTATCTGTTCTATCTACTAACTGTTGAAGCTATATGTTCAATGTGATCTTTTGTATAGCTTTTATAGCTTAGGAAGGCCTAAGTTTGATTACAAACAGGTTTTATAAAAAGTACAGGAAATGAAACAGTTTTCCTCCAGGACTTAATATATAAGAACAAGATAATAATAAACACTATGAATATTTTGATATTACCTATACTACTGAACAAAGAGTAATCAAAATGGATTTTGAGATGTTACAATAATTAATGGTTACTTTCAATTGTTTTTGTTATTTATAACCATCAGTGACCTTAGTTATTAAATGATTTTACACTTGTTTTGTTCAAGTGACAGTTGATCTCAATTCATTATTAAACGTATACTATCTGTATTATTACAAGAAGATTTATTAAAAAGAGCATATGGGAGTGTCTTTTTTAACTTCATTATTTTTTCCATTCTTTAAGTGCTATTTAAGCGGAAAATTTGTTAGTAAGATTCTTAAATACAAAAATACATCCCCATATACTCTGCTCCCTTGATTTTAATAACTCTTGATTTATTTCTTTATAAACAAAATCCAGGCTTTCAAGAGTTACTTCCGGTTACTCTAATACACTGTTTATTGAAATAGGCTCTAATTTAGCATTCATTTGGCTCTTAATATTTTTTTATTCCTGTGAAAGCATATTATTAGTTTCTTTAGTAGTACTCTAAACTCGAAAGTTATTTGCTTTGCCGAAAACGAATGATAATAATTTCTTTTATCTAATATTTGTGGGCTACCAATGAATCCTTTTTCTTGATTTCGAACAATTGTCTATTACTAAAGTTAAAGAATGACTGTCTTAATCTACTCTTTAAACTCATCCATCAATCCTACGTTGGTATTAATAAAATTCTGGAGATTCAATGATCAATTTAATATTCTTTTAAAATCTCTGATGTTTGTTGTTTTCTATATTCTTCTGTGTTTGTTTTTCATCTATTTCTATGTTCACTTCTCTTTTCATAATCACTTATTCCTAAATTATTGCATACTTTTTTTATTAATCTCTTACATGCTACTTACTTCCTTTTAGTTTATAGTTTCTTTTAATATATATTTTTATAAATAATATATAGGAGTGTTTTTTTTGATTTCATTACTTTTTCCATTTTTTAAGCGTTATTTAGGTGGAAAATTTGTTAGTGAAATTCTTAAACACAAAAACACATTGCCATATTGTAATAGAGTAATTGATAGCCAACTTGCTCGGTTATTTCTTTTTAGCCTTTAATTGTTTGAGTACCACTTTTCATAAATTATATCTAGCCTCGTTGTCTACTTTATAAGGAGATTGGTTAAGAAATATTTAAACCACTTTCTTTCATACTTATTTATTACAAGTCTAAGACTTTTCCCAATTCACTTCCTTTTTTTAGTAATATTGCCCTTAAAGTGCCTCAATTAATAAACAATTGGTGTATTGTATCATTTGAAGAATTTAGTTGTTCAATGCTAATTGATAGACTCTTTATGATCTTACGGTTTTTTATACTATATTTTTGAGACTTAATACCTTTTAGTTTCCCATTGCTTCGCCCCCTTACTCCTTATGACATTGAGCTTAAAATTCAAATACAGCCTAGTTTCTTTAAAAATGAAAGTGGGTAGCTCTATTTCCTTGTTGATTGAAAGCTTATTAGCTATAAAGTTTAGATTTAGAAGGTTTTAGCTTATCGTTCTGAGGAATTCTTAGTATTGATTTTGGTTCCTTATTATCAGTACTAGAGTAAATACACTCGACCCATTTTATGTAAATTTATGATAGTAATCCTATATACTCCTTTGATTTTATTCATGGTTAATGAATAGTCAGAGTTAAATGGTAAAAGATAGAACTTAAAAAGATCGTATATTGGAAATTATCTTTAAATATGGGTTTCTAGCTTCTAATCCACTCTTTTATATTGACTATTGGGTTTCTCAGCTTTTAATTTCCATTTTCTAAATTTTGGCCCTATAAAAAGATGAACTTTTAAAATTTACAAAATAATTATATATCAAAAGCAACTTACCTTTGAAGTCTATAGAGTTTTATTTGAATTAATGAGATGAATAAAGAAACACTCAAAATTAAATGGTATTAAACAAAGGAAGTTAACAGTAATCATATATAAGACACAATAAACTTTAATGTTTAGGGCTAATACATGTTCTAACTTTTAAAATGTGAATTTTTTAATAAGTTAATAAATCTTTAAATAAACTTCATATTATATGAAAAAAGAAACGTTTGAACTTAATTATTTTATTGAGAAAAATGTTTGAGACATTTTATCAAAGATCAAAGGAATGATATAAAAACTATAAAAGAGTTTCTTTAAAGTTGATATTTAACTTACCATTTAATAAAAAATTGGTGAAAGCATTAATCATTATTCTTTACTGTATTATTATTCAACTCAACAATGTATTGTTTACTTCATAAATAATATACAGCCTTAATTTAAGATGAACTTGAATATTTTTACAAAAAAAGTTAATTACACGTAAATAAACAAAAATATTGATCACTATTTAATATTGGTTTCTTTGCTTTATAATTGCTCAAACTTCTACTTTTCGAGAAAGTTGTTTATTATAATGTTCTTGATGAGTCATATATATTTTATTATAACTTTGAGATTAATTTATGCTGAAAGTTGACTTTGATAAACTCTAGGATTTACTATAAAGAACAATTATCATCGGTTTTGAAATGTACATCCAATTCTATTAATCCAAATCTTAAAACTTATTAATAATGAAAGTTCCATTTTACTGACATTCATGCCTAAACTTTTATGAATAAAAGTTGATCCAATTAACCTCCTAATAATCAATCGACAAACAAAATTGAAAACATTTTACCTAACACTTAAATTATATTTTTTTATTAATACAGTATATTCATGGTGAAATACTATATATAAAAAGTAACATATCACTTAGATGTTTAACTTAGTACGCTTCCAGTGACGACGTTTAGCGTTATACCTATAAATATTTAATATAATCCATTATTTAATTTAAATCTACTTACTTGATCTTGTTGTCAGTACGAAGACGAATCCAGTTAGGGAGAGGACGATTTTGTTTTTGGCTTCTACCAATTATACGTTTGGTACGGAATGACTTGTTAGATGGCTACAAATATACATTTAATACCATGGTTTTGATATTTTTGTTTCTTCTCCATTTGTTATGACTTTAATTGATTGATTCATAGACCTATACTTATGTTATAGGCCCACTAGTCTAATTGCAAGATGGATGTATAGGTTCACTTACCATTTTTACTATGTAAAACCGTCTGAAGAGAAGGAAGCCAATTTTTGTCTAATTCCTAATCACTTTTGCTTGGATTTTAAAATTGAATCCAAACTACCAATTTACTGCTTAAAAGCCAATCAAAACTGAGATATTGTTAATAAAATTGAGATAGAATAAAACTATTGTAGTGAAGTTTGAAATTGTTTTAATATTTTGATTATTAAGTTTTATTGTAATCTATGATTTATAATAATTATATATTTTAAGTACTAGCCATCTTTTATTGTGAAAGGTGTAATTTCAAACCTTAGATTTTATCATATTACTTTAAATTTAAAAAGTTATCATATTAAAATCATTTTATTACTTGTTTAATATTTATAAAATATAAATGTTAAATCAAATAAGTTTGTAATTAATTAGTTTTATTTATCGATTTTTTGGTTTAAATATCTTATATATAATTCAACAATGAACTTATTATGACTTTTGGACCAAATATTCAATGCTCTTTCATATTTGATTTTTAATCATACACTATATAAATCATTATTATATTACGTAAAATATGTATATTTTGTATGATATTTTTTCATACTATTGTATTGTAATTTATATACTTGATCTTGTTTTTTTGTAAATGGTTTAAGATTTCAATTTATAAATCATTCACTTATGATGTGATATTATAATTTTTTATATAATTTTTTTAAGCTTTAATCATAGGAATAAATCATTGTATGAAGAATATGAGCATTGTTATAAGGAAATTAAATATTAAAAAAATAAACATATTTCAAAAACTTATAATCCATACTCCATTTAGTAACGGTTTTTTAATATCTAAAATAAGAATGATAACTTTATCATGTATTAAAGAAATTATAGCAGTGGTACTTCAAGATTTTTTTATCATGATAAACTTTTCGTTTAACATATTCCCTTTTAAACACTCAGAATACTATAAGCTATCCCGTAACATAGGGCCAGCAACTTCTAACTTGAACATTTTATCAATGTTTAAATAGAATAATCAAAAGGTCTTTGAAAATGAAAACAGATAACAATACCTATATTACTCAGTGTAGTTTTTATATAATAGCATATTACCTATCTTAAATAACCAACGTAATGGATGGTGTTATTTGCTATAAAATTAATTATAGAGTATAGTTATTTTATAGCTAATTCCACTTCGCTATTCTAAAATTACATCAAATTTTATATAAACTGGAAATATATTTAACCAGTATCTTCCACTCAATTTAAATAAAATAAATGTTTAACTTACCTAAATGTACAGTTGAGTATAACGTGACATTTGAGTGTAATAGACTATTTTCTTTGACTGATTTCTATACTATTAACCGTTAAATTCTTCAATCAATTTGTATACTGAATTTTAAGTACATTCACATTCTATTTTTTTACAGGTTTGATGCTGCCTTTAAATTCTAGATGAGTTCAATTGAAATTGGCTTAGTAAAATATTATTCAAATGAATTCCTTCTTACTTATAAGATCCAATCTCTTTTGGACATCCCCTTTAACTGTTTTATAACATTCCAACTTGATTGAAACAAAATTCTTTAGGCTTAATTTTTTTAAACGAGCTTTACATAGTCCAATAAGAAATCTACGAATATTAATTCATCGAAAAACCATATTTTTATAAGCTAAAATTATTGCACTAAAATTATTATTGTGTGTTAGTAAATATTGGAAAAAACCAATTGATTTTAGTTTGTGTTATCGAGCCATTTTATGAAAATTTATTGTTATTACTTATACATGTATTTAGATATGAATGATTATAATGTATCAATACTATTACTAATAATCTATTTTTTTATCTCAGAGTCAAATTGTTTTTACCAAGTAGCGAAAATGACTTTTTGTTAATTATTTTCTTGCAGTTAAATTTACAAATTCTTTAAATAAACTAAATCATAATTTGTTGCTTCTAAAATCAAAAAATAGCATGTGATAAAATTGTATTGTATTATTGTAAGTCTATCATTTAAATCAAGTGAAGCGACTTTTGTAAAACTTTGAATATTTAATTGATAATAAATGTTGAAAATTCATTGAGTTTTGATATGAAATTTTTGTTCAAAAGGTTTCATATATACAAAGCTGAGAATAAATGGCTCTACGTTGAAGGTGAAAAGTGGTTACTCAGTTGATAGTGAATAGCTTGATTGCTTAATATTGGTAACGTGGTGGACGTGGGTCTCCACGTGGCCCTGGGTAACGATCAACTGGACCACGGGGCTCACGGGGATGGGCTGGAGCTCTTTCTCTATCGAAAGGAGCTGATACTGGGGCGCGAGGTTCGTGTTCACGAGGGTGCTCAGGGTAACGTTCACGAGGTGGTGGAGGGGCGCGGAAATCACGAGGCTCACGGGGTTCACGAGGTTCGCGGGGCTCGCGTTCACCACGTGAGTAATTACCCATTGGTGGCTCCCTTGGATCACGAGGTGGGTAAGGGCGATCATTACGTGGATAATAGTCACGTCGAGGTGGGAAAGGGCGATCACGCCCACCTCTTCCACTATTGAATGGCTCACGTTCACTAAATCTTGAACGATAGCCAGAACCTCTATCACGAGAATAGAAATCTCTTGGTGGATAATCACGAGGATAATGGCCTCTATGTTGACGATCGCCAAAGCCACGGCCGTGATGACCACCGTAGAAATCTCTACGATCGGGGTAATGGCCAAAGCGGTTTCGATAAAGTGGTCTAGTGCCAGAGTAGCGTCCAGGAGTTGGGGAACGAGGTTTAGTACGACGTGACTTTTCAACCACAAGAGGTGACCCATCTAAAATAAGATTAGCGCATTTTGCTACAGCATTATCAGCTTCTTCAATGTCTTCAAAAGTGATAAAAGCAAAGCCACGAGATTCCTTAGTATGCGGGTCAACAACAAGGTGGCAGTTAGCAATCTAGAGTATATAGTTAGTGTATTTGTTATTAAATTGAAAAAATGTTACTTTTCCATACTTGGAGAACTCGCCAATTAAAGTTTCTTCAGTAGTTTTGAAGGATAACTTAGAAATGTAGATAGTTGGGATTTGATTGTCGCTATCACCACTAAAAATATTAATAACTTATTTGACAATTTGAATAAGACTACTTGTAGCCATTCCCTTGAAAGTTGTCGTCACCATTGCCTTGAGATTGAGGGTTATCATTAGCTTGACCAGATCTTTGGTTTTGATTATCGAAGCCGTTGTCATAAGCTTGACCATAGCTTCGATTATCATTATATGAGTCTTTTTGATTAGAGAAAGAATTCATGGCGTCCGAATTTGGGTTTGTGCTAGATTTTTGATTGGATACTTCGTTGGTAGTGTAAGTAGATTCGACTCTTGTGTGATCCATTGAATGTCTAAGAGTTAAAAAGTGCTTTTAAATTTAAATTGCCCATTTCATGTTTAAATCCCATTTACACATTATGATTGGAGAAAATTCGTAATTTTCAGAAAAGCTTGGAATTTTGCTAGCTAATATCAACTTGATTTGAAGCTGTCGTTTAAAGCCTATTTTATTGGCTTAGATATAAATTAGTCATACTTTCTTCATTTTACTGGTAAATTGTGAACCAGCAAATCAAACTAGATAAATAACGAAAAAATGAACAACTATGATTAATAATATTCATAGCTTAACCAAATTTCATAATAAAAGGAACAAAGAGAAGTTAAATAAAAATTGATTTAAAATTGATATAGTATAAAAGTGAAAGGTGTACTTCCCTAAAGCTTTTTAGAGTACAAATAAAGTGCTCACATCAAAAAAATGAATATATCATTTTTTAAAATAGCCTTTTGAAGTAAACGCTTTAGGGATCGAACAAAACTAAGATAGGCTAAAGCTTGTTTATAACTCTAAATAATAAACTTTATATCAATGCTTTGGATTAAAAAAAATAGCTTTAAAAAAGAAGAGAGCTTCTACAATATCAACGATATTTAAAATAACATGAAGGATGTCATTTTTTTACCGTTAAAATTTCATTAAGTATAAATTGACTTGGTAAAAAAATAAATAACAACCAATCAACATTGAGCTAAATTTACTATAATTCAGCTTAAGATTTAATTTTAGGAAAAAAGCACTGTTTTAATTTTTTAGAAGGTTTTATATTAACTTCAACCCTAATACTAACACTAAGACGAGCTATCAAGATTTCTAACTTTAAGTTAAGTCACTAAAAATTAAACTAAGATATATTTGACCTAAATAGAACTATTCATGTTAATCAGAAATATCATTGATATTTGTAACAATTTCCTAAAAATAGGTCTTAGGGATCTGATTTAAATAAACTAAGCTTCAATTTAAACAACTAATAGAGCCCGCTTTCAAAAATAGCAATTATTTTAATGTGAAACAAGAAACGAATTCAACTTTAATGATAATGATGATAAAATAGCTTACTTTACGATATAGGATACTGGTTAATTTGGATAACTGTTATAAGAAAAGGAGACAGGCTTTATGTGTTAATGATAATTTTAGAGATAAAATAACAAGAATTTATTAAATAATTAGTCAATAGCACTATAAACTTTACCAATTTATCCTTAAAGGAGTGAATTCAGCTCCATTTAATATAAAGATAAGCTTATAGTTTTAAAAATTAGGACTATAAAAAGTACTAGAGCAAAATAATCAACTTTTAAAAAACCATTAATATGAAGGTTATATCTATTATCTCAAGCGTACTTTTAGCATCTGCTGTATCCTCCCTTAGTTTAGATAGCGTTTATAACTTTATGCGTGATGTTGCTGAAATTTCACCAGAAACTCAGCAACCTAAACAGGTCAACCCCATAGTACAAGGTGAAAATGTACCAACCAGCCAAGATTTACCTGTAAATTCAAAATCAGCTGACCAAAAATTAACTCCAAGCTCTAAACCGATTGTTCAAGGTCCTTCTCAAGTCTCAAAGGATGCTCAATTACTTGAGCTTGAAAATAAAATCCATGCTGTTGTCGATGGGTTCCTTAAGGCTCATCCGCAAATCGTAAGTGTTATTTCAAGCCTTATTGACGACGATTCTTCTTCAACCGGTAATTTAAGCAACAAAAACGACCCACCAAAAGGCTACAATAAAATTAATCCGCCAATAGATAGTGATCAAAGCAAACCTCAATCAGCTAAGCGTCTTACATATCATAAAAAGATTATACCAAAAAAGCGTGATATATTTTACTTTATGAAAAAAGTTCTTTAAATTGATCTAAGGCTATATGAAATATTATAAGTTATAATAAAATATCTATTAAAGTTTTTTGTTTTATGGTCTGTTTACTGTATTTTATGGATTTTAGGTGTATGGTTTTTTTCTAAAATTCTTAGTAGAAGGAGATATTAAAAGAGTTATAAATTATTATAATTTAACTATAATAAACGCGAGTATAAAAATTATGATATGTTGCAGTCAAAGCTCTATCTATTAATTTATCAATAAAACGAAAATTAAAAAAACTATTAACATTTAAATAAAAGCATACTTTTGAGTGATTTTAAAGTTGAACTACTTTTTTACCAAGTGCTACCTAGCCTTAACCCTAACAAACTATAAAATATTTTAGCCAAACTAATCAATGTTGGCCTCCGTTTGCCCGCTTACAGTCAAAATATAATTGAGTCAGTTTAATTACCTTAAAAATGATATAGTTAAGCTTGCAATGATTTTTGCAAATTTTTACAAATTTCTCCGTTTTCGGAATGACTCTAGCTCCGTTTTTGTGCATAGAGCCAATTTTATCCCTATAAAAATTTAAAGCTATAAAAATAGTTTTGAAGAAAAAGAATCTTTAAAAATGAAATTTATATCCATTATCTCAAGTGTCCTTTTAGCTTCTACTGTATCTTCTCTTAGCTTAAAGAGTGTTTATAACTTTGTACGTGATGCTGCTGATATCTCAACAGAAACTCAACAACCAAAACAAGCAGGTACTGGATCTCAAGACAATAGTGCATCAATTAGCCAAGGTTCGCCATCAAACTCGAGTGGCCAAGATTCTTCTCAAAGCTCAAACAATAGTGAATTGAAAGATCTCGAAAATAAAATTTATACAGCTATTGATAGCTTCCTTCAAAGTCATCCACAAGTTGTAAGCGTCATTTCAAGCCTTTTTGATGGTGATTCCTCCTCAAGTGGTGGCTCAAGCAGCTTAAGTGGTCCACCAAAAAGTCAGGACCAAAGCCCACCTCAATCAGATAAACGTGAACTTGCTCATCCTATTAGCCGTGAAGAATATAATCGTCGATATGGTAGTCATAAGAATTACAACAGTAAGCATGTCATGTATCATAAAAAAGTTATACCACAAAAGCATGATGTACGTTATTACATGAAAAAAGTAGTTAACTTCATCTAAGATCCCACGATGCATTATAATTTATAAATAAAATATTTATCAAAGTTAATATCTTCATAATAGCTTTTTATTGTTTTGTTTTTGATAAAATAATTAAAATTTTATACAAATATAAAGCAAGGGAAATTTAGAGAAGAAATTTAAAGCAGTAGATGATGTTTTAACTATTGTCTACTTCATTTGAGTTTAAAGAGAAGAATCAGAGCAATGTCACATTGATTTGAAATAAAACTATTTAAACAGCTATCAACAAAAAATCCAAACTATAATTAAAGTTGTATTCATTATTTCAACTATCCTTTTGGCTCCACTGTATTTTCCTTCAGCTTAAATATTACTTATGGTTTTGTACATGGCACTACGAGTATTTCGCCTGAAACTAGACAACTAAACCAAGGAGATCTTGGAGTACAAGATAATAGTGCAGTAAATAACCAAGCTCCATCTCCAAACCCAGAACCAAAAGGACACATCCATTATCAAAATTCAAGATTGTGCAATGTCTTTTATCATGCTTTCAAAGGTGATTGAAAACTCTTTTTTCACCTAGTCGCTTGTATAATTAAAACAATCTATCTCAATAAGATAAACGTAAATTTACTCACCCTATTATTTTTAAAGAATATGATTGTAATATGGCAGCTATAGAAATTACAATAGTAAACATGTTATGTAATATGAAGAAGTCATATGACAAAAATATGGTGTACGTTACTTTGTGAAAAAAAAGCAGCCAACTTTCTAAGGTTGTATAGTGTGTTATAATTTGTAAAGAAAATGTTTATCAGTTAATATTCTATGTGTTTTTTAGTTTTTGTTTTTTTGACTTAATTGGAAATATTAGTTTGATTACCATCTTTTTTCAAAAAATACTTAAATCAGCTCTAGATTTTTAATAACTATTATTTACACTACAAACTGTAGAAATGGTTCTTCAAACTTTATCTTATAATTATGATAAATATTAGTCTAAGTGCTTTTTAACTATATTACTATGCTAATAACATATAGTTTATTTAAGATAAAAAAATGAGAAAGGTGTTAAAGAACAATAGACCATGTTCATACAAACGTTGATGTATTTTCATACCTGAAGTGTTTTATATATTTTTAAAATTATAATCAATTATAAATCATTGAGACTATTTGTAAATTGATGTTGGATAAAGGATTTGATTTTCAAGCAATACAGGTTATTTTAATTTATCACAAAACATACCATTGATAACGGAAGATACCAACTTGAAGCTTTTTTAAATCTCCCCTATGATCCCCATTTTAGTAGAACTAACATAACTTGCTTTGTACACAATGTTACATTCAAATGTGAATTTTTTGAACAAATTCTTGACTACCATTTGTTTAGTTGTATTTTAAAAGTCAAACTAATCCTTAGGCTTAATAAAACTTATGTCTAAAAAATTATTCTTAAATGGACAGTTAGCTATTTCACGATTAAAATTAAACAGATTAAGTTGTCTCCACATTTTTGTATTATGTATTTTTCAAGTTATGAAAAGTAGAAGAGTGATGTCAGTTATCTGCACTTAAAGTATTAAAATATTGAGCTACATTGAAAAATTATAAATATCACAATAGCTTGCATCACTGTATATTGAGGAAACCAAACGATACGTTAAGTTGAATATAATTAAAAATCAAAATTATTTTATTAGTTAAATATAAATTTTATGCAATGAGAGGTAAAAGTTTTCCATTTAGCCTTCTTAGTCCATTCCAGATAAACTTAACAAGTAAGTTTTTGTTAAACCAAGCAGCTTCGTAGTTCCATAAATCTAAATGTCTTGTTATCTTTGACTGGCTAGAGTCAATATCCAAAATAACCAAACTTTTCATTGGAACCAATTTTCCTACAACACTGTATAATTGCCAAAGTTCTAATTGAACTTCAACAATGGCGTCATTTTTATCTTTAATTGAAACTACTTTAGCACGTACAATCTTTGCTTGTTCAAATACTTTTGGCATGGCATTAAACTGAGTTTTAACTTCTATTCTATTCTTTGCATCACACAATGGATCTTCAAATTTAGCATCTTCAGAGTAAATTAAATAATGTTTTTCGGTCGGATGACATTCATATAAATCAATCATTTTTAAGAGGAGATATTTGATTTTTGGACACATGTTTGGTTGAGAATCTAAATCGATCTCGGCTTTACTATCAAATTGAAAAAGGATATCGTCTTCCACTTCACTTGGACTTGGGTTAGTGATCACTCTTATCTCATCATATGGATTATATCTTGGATAATATATGATGATAACGTAACTTAATAAACAGACTAATACAAAATAAAACCATTTCTTTGATTTATTTGATTGATTATTAATAGGCGTGATAAGCTCTTGGGATCCTGCTTTATTTAAAGCTAAATAGTTTGGAGTTATAGACTCTTGAGAATTTCCTAGATTAAAAGATACAGATTTTGACATGTTGATGATAATTAAAAGTACTTCTTTTTGGTAACTATTTATACTAATTTCAAATTTCTATAGTTTAATTAAATTTTCGCTTTATACATAGGAATGTTTAAATTAAATCCCCACAAAGTAAGTCTAACTTCGATTTTTCAAAGATCCTTGAAGTGTCACTAATTTCTCGATCTTTATCTATTTTGATCAGCTAAGTATTTCATTTACAAATTAAGATTAGCAAATTAATATTCATATAAATGAATATAGAGAATAATATTGGCCTAAGTATAGTATAACGATAAAGTTGGCTAACTCACTATTTAATATTAATATGGTTTCCGATTCAAAAGTTTAGTAATTTAATATCATTATTAGGTTAAAATATGAGCTTATTAAATTTATATAAAACTCATCATAAAACACAGTTAAGAAACAAGTGTTTTGGCATAATGGGATGATATTAAATGTATCTATTGAGAAAACTAAAATGAATGAAGCTATTTGAAGTTGAATTTTAATGTGGTGGTGTTTTTTGGTTTCATCACTCTCTCTTTCTATTTTTAAGCGTCATTTCAACGAAAGATTGTTAGTAAAATTCTTAGACAAAAAAATACATCACCATATCTTAGTTTTATTAATATTTAATAATTTTAAATTCATTTCGAACGAGATGCTGCATAACTTTCATCGTCGATCTATTTTATGTTAATGGCATATTTTAGTTGTACTGATTACAATTTTTAATGAAATAAAATGTAGGAAAAACAAAAAACAAAAATAAAGATAAGAGTACAGATTATTGTATATTTACTTTATTTTATCTTTTTAGGCATCTTAATAACTTTGATATAATAAGTAGTCATCTATAAACAAAATAGTCATGATTAATGATTTTTTTATCGATTTTTTTAAAATATTTATATAAACCCTCCTCCCTTGCATTATGCTACTATAAAACTAGTATTTCGTAAAATAAGTCAGTATGAAATCGTAAAGTGCAATTCTAAAAGCATAGATATTTTAGCATAGCTCATGATTTTCATTATGAACTAAATCCAAATTGGATAATTTGAAGTTTATTAAAGAGTTTTAAACCTTAGGCTATTCAAAAAATGGACAAAATATGCGACAGGGGCATGTATTACGTCATTTTTGTTTTTGCAAGCTTTTTAAATTTGCATAATTTGGAACTACGCCTTCTTAATTTCCAGCTAATTCTTACAAAATTAGAGCTGGAAATTGATATTAGAAGCAAGGATAAAAATCATTTCAGTAAATCATTTTCTAAGCTTTAAAAAAAGAATCTCAAACAAAAAATGAATTTGATTATTGCTAAGACTGGATCTTTAAAAAAATTATTTTTTATTTAAAAATGTTTACAACGGTAATTTTACAACCAGCTTTACATATCACTTATTAACTTAATCAGTTTAAATCCGGTAGTAATTTTCCATCAGGCTTTCAACCAAGCCTCAGTTTTAAAACAGAGAAAGATAATGGAACTAAAAAGGAGCCTTTGGAGCTTGAAATTGTATTAAAACAGTACCAACAAGCGAAAGCAAGGAATGAATTCAATTCAATTGAAGCCTATAAACCACAGGTGATTGAGGCATATAGGAATCATGTAAGAGCAGAGGCAAATGTGTGGGAGAAGGAAGCCATGAAGATGAAGATTGCAAACAAAGAAATGGTGATAATGTTTTATAAAACGAAAAGTTTGGAATTTCGTAAACTTTTTAAAGAGGAAGAGGAGATTAAAGATAGTTTAGATTTGAACAATTCAAATATTACAAAAGAGAAATTAAATAATGATTTTGACCAAATTGATAAAAAAGAAAAGAACAAGGGTTATTTAAAGGGATTAATTGAAAAACATAAGCAAGTGGAGAAGGATGAAAGAAAACGTATAAAAGAAACTTATAAAATGGGAAGAAAGGATGATATAAGATTAGAGCTTTCAAAAATAGAGTCAGAAAAGCTTCAAAGAGAATGTCCAGGAGCGGAAAGTGCTATAGAACAGGCATCAAGAAAAGTATTGGATGATTTTGAAGAGTCAAGATTTATTGCTTCTTTTACTAAATCAGATTAAAATTAAGTTTAATAAAATTGTTGTTTGTCATTTTTGTATTTTATCAATTTTAACTTGAATATATTCAATCATGAGTTCTAATAGATTACAGCTGTACTTTTTGAGATTCTTTCACTCTTGCATATTATATAGACAGCTTACTCTTATCAAATTTAATCCTGCTTTATAACTTTAATAAATAAATTTAAAATCATAATGACTGGCATTATTATTCAACATAAATAATAGTGATATAACTCCATCTATTTATTAAATATAGACCTCAAAGTTTATTAAAACTCTCAACTTAAAAATTGAGTTACTTGATAAAACACTATACTTTTATAAAAAATAAATGATAAATTTAAAATTATTTTATTAATTTCAAAAAAAAACGGTAAAACACAACCCCAAAGTATTATTTAAAGAAAAATCAAGTTGAGCATTTAGAACCATGACAGCTACTCTCCTCATCTTCTTTTTTACATATCGTTGTTCCTTCACTTAAACTAGTTTCTTTATTCCCGCTACTTCCTTTTTTATTAGCATTATTATTATTACCAGAGGACTTTGGTCTACCTCTTCTTTTATGTTCCACATCAACACAATTTTGTTTGCCAAGATGAGTACATCTTTTACATGGTCTTGATTCATCGCATGCTAAATGCGCTTTTTTACAATGGGTGCATGCTCTACCTACATTTTTATGACGTTTAACTTTAACCGTTTCAAAGGAATTATGGTGGGGATTTGTTGACACATAAGAATCCTCAAAATTAGGATACATGCCATAATTTAAGGTAGGGTTGTAATAATTCATTGGATGAAAATAAGGGAAAGATAAGTTATGTAACATCATATTATGATCTGGGATGGGATGGGATGGATGAGCTAATAAACTAGCAGCGTACTGATTAGCCATCATGCCATCAAGTAACAAATGATTGGAAGAATCATTTAAATTAGGAGTATTATGTAAATTGACTGATTTCCAATCATTGGTTTTGGTTAGTAAATCTTCGTATTCTAAAGGAGATAATATGGAATTCATTAATTTATTGTCTTGTTTTAATGCTTCAATTTCATTACTTGACTTAGTTGAATGTAATAAATAGTTTAAATTGGAATCTATGGAGGTAGAGTTATTTAAACTTAATTCTTTAGAACATTTGTTAATTGTTTGTGGTTGAAGGTATTGATATAAATCATTATGATAACTATTGATATCTGGATTAGGTGTTGATAATAGCATCATGTCGCTTTCCAAGTTTTCAATGCTCAACACAGGGGATGGGGTAAATGATTTAGTATCACTATGATCTCCTAAATTACTTTCAAGTTCCATATTTAGGTGTTGATTTTGAGAAAGCATATGTAAGTAAGCCATTTCTTCCATTGATAATCTTGAATTTAGAGTCATTTCTTTTTGAGTTAATGTATAATTATTTGGATTATTATGATAAGAGCTAAAGAAAGTATCATCTGCTTTATTCCATTCTTTGGGACTGGATTCTAAACCTAATATACCAGGTGATAGGCTCTGTAAATGATATTTAAAGTCGTCCCCTTTGTCCTCGTTCATTGAATTGGCCTTGTTATTACTAGAGTTAGTTGTTGGTGCAATCATTCTAAGATAGTATAAATATAGGTAAGATCAAATTATTTATTGGTAGTAATGTTTATTATAAGGTTAAAGTAATGTATTTATATTGAATTTAATGAATATAATCTATAATTAGTATTTACAAAAAGTAACAAAATTATAACAATAAGGATATTATCATAAAATAGAAGGTTGATGATATCAAAAGAATTTAAATATTAAATGCTAAAGAATTGAAATAAAATAAAAGAATAACAAATAAAAATGAAAAGAGATGGAAGTATGGAAGACTATATACTTTTTTTAAAAATTACAGTTTCTATCAATTTTTAGTAACAGTACAAATAATGGCTAATCACTAACATTTAACTAAAACTTTTAACTAATGTTGAAAGAATAATCCAACTGATTGTCAACAAAAAGCTTAATTGGAAATTATCAAATGAAAAAAACATAACTTTTTACATTAAGATTTGGATGTTAACTATTCATTTTTTGTCTTATTAAGATATACAAAATCAACTTATTTTACAGTTATAAAATTATTGAAACTATTTTTTACTAAATTTAGTTGGAACCCAGTGACTTTTGTTGTAGTTATTTTTACTAACTTGTATCTTATAGTAATAAAATAACGTTGCTATTCTATAGAAGTTAAGATATTTTATTTAATAAAAAAATTTATATAATAGTTAATCATTACGTTACAATCACCTTATTAAGTTCTTAAATAATTACAGAGTGTACTTCAAAGTTAGAATTTGATTATTAAATCAATTTTTAATAAATTTCCTTAAATACTGTTACAAGGAAATTAATAATTGATATTAAATTTTTAACTGTCTTGTTTTTATTTGTATTTTTTTCTACATCTTTTATTCTTTAAATATTAAAATAAAATTAAACTTATTAATAATATCATTTGACACCATTAAGTTAGTTATTATTTAATAATGACTTTTATTTTTATATATTTATACTCTTTTGTCAAAGTTTTTGTTGAACATAGATATTAAATAAAAGATTAATAAGGAGTTGATTATTATTATTTTGAAATTAAATTACTAACTTTAGTTAGTATTGTTTACAACCTATAAAAAACAAAACTTCATTAGTTTTAAGTAAAAATTAAACTGATTTTGCCCAAAATATCAATATTTATTATTAGTTTTTATTTTTTTTTAGTTCTAGGAGTTGTGAAAATAGTATTTTAATAAATATTAAACAGGACCATCACTTGTTTTTTGAACTTGATTTTTTATTAAGCAAATTATATAAGGACTTGGAAATCTTTAAAAAAATTAATAAGTAAAATGGGCGGAATTATTAAAGTTTAGATTTTTTTTCAGTAGATGATTTCGTCATACAAAGTAATTTATTTTATTATTTACTATTCATTTTCAATATTCATTAAAGTCAACATAGTTAACTTCAAATATTAAGTTATGTAATAATGGTACCTATATTAAAGAACTTTAGTCAGCACCAATTATAAAGAATGGTAATTCAATGATTTAGAATCTTTCAAAATAGTTCCAAAAAATTAGTTAGAATAGTATATCACTTCACTATAATTATTAATATCAATAACAATGTTCTTTGTTTTATTATTTTGAATGGATTTAAACTATGAGTAATACTATCTCTATCTCAATCTTTATCTTAATCCCAATTTCAGAGATTACATACTTTTATTAATGTTTATTAAACACAATAACAAGACAGTATTAGCTAATTTCCTAATTCAATGAAAAAACCTTTTAAATAAAAAAATTTACAAACTAAACTTAATCCATTTTTTGGACTATTTGATTCTCTTCCTCTTTATAATACCTTGTCTATTTTAACTATAAATAATACAAACCAAATCACTTAAATTCTCTAAAATGAATATTTGAAAATTTTAGAATACTATTATACTAATTTATTACAACATAATTTGAACCCGAACCCACTTTATTTTTGTTGATTAGCAATAAAATTCAATGCCGATCCCGCTTTAAACCATTCAATCTGCTGATTGGACATAGTATGTTTTAATTCAACCTTAAATTTCTCTCTATCGCTTCTTATAACCTCGATCCATAAACTCTTTCCTGGACTTAATTGTCTTAGATCCAAAGTAGTTATTTCATCGCCTTCATGAATGCTCTCATAATCTTGAACATTCATAAAAGTTAATGGTAATATCCCTTGTTTTTTCAAATTCGTTTCATGAATTCTAGCTATTGATTTTGAGATGATTAATTTACATCCTAAATATCGTGGTTGCATAGCAGCATGTTCACGTGCACTACCTTCACCATAGTTATCATCTGTAATTACTACCCAAGAAACATTTCGTTGTTTGTAGTCTTTAGCTACTTCTGGAATCGTATTTTCTTTTTTAGTAAAATAGTTAATTACGCTATTCACTTTTCCAGTATCTGCAGATAACGCACCAATTAAGGTATTATTGGCTATATTTTCTAAATGCCCTTTATATTTTAACCATTTACCAGCTGCTGAAATATGATCCGTTGTACACTTTCCTGAAGCTTTTAATAATACTTTTAAGTTATTATATTCTTCTCCATTCCATTTTGAAAATGGTTCTAATTCTTGTAATCTAGTAGAGGCTTTATCGATATTGATTTGGATAGACGAATTAGGTTGAATAGAAGATGGGGGTTTATAATTAAGATCACCTAAATAAAAATAAATTAATATTTTTTAATATTTATAAAATCCTAAATATGCGTTACCTTGTTCAAAGCCTAATTTAGGTAAATCTTCTCCTTGTGGTGGTTGTAACATAAATTCATTGCCATCTTTATCCTTTAATTTATCCTTTAATGGATTAAAGGACAACTTGCCTGCCAATGTTAAAGCCATCACAATTTCAGGAGATGCAAGGAAATTTTTAGTTAATGAATTACCATCATTTCTTGCTTTAAAATTTCGATTAAATGAAGAGATGATTGAATTTTCTTCTTTTTCTTCACTCCTTTTCCATTGACCAATACATGGCCCACATGCATTGGCTAATACAACTCCACCTAAGTTTTGTAATGTATTGGTGATATTATCACGTTCAATAGTAGCCCGAATCTGTTCTGAACCAGGACTGATGAATAATTGAGTATTTGAGGGAAGTTTAACACCTTTTTCAATAGCTTGATTGGCAATTGAATTGGCTCTTGTCCTAACGTTAAAAATAAAATTATAATAAATAAAATAAAATAAAAATTTTCTTTTAAACTTACATATCATGATAACTAGAGTTAGTACAAGAACCAATTAAACCTACTTTAATTTGATCTTGCCATTGATTCTTTTCTACAATTTGTTTAAATTTAGAAATTGGATTAGCTAAATCAGGAGTAAATGGGCCATTAATGTGAGGTTCAATTTGACTTAGATCAATTTCAATAATTTTATCATAATATTTACTAGGATCTTGTAACACTTCTCTATCTGGTTGTAAATAAATAGATTTAATAGAATCACATTGATCAGCTAGTTGTTGACGAGAAGTGGCAAGTAAATATTTTTTCATTGAATCATTGTATGGGAAAATAGATGTGGTAGCACCAACCTGATAAAAATAATACATTAAATTTTGAAATTGAACTTTTTAATATTAAATAAACTTACTTCTGCCCCCATATTACAAATAGTAGCCATCCCAGTACAAGGTAAATGATCTAAACCCTCACCAAAATATTCAATTATATGGCCTGTACCTCCCTAAAAGAATTATATTATTAATCTCAATACTTTTTTGAAAAATAAATTCAAATCTTTACCTTAACTGTCAATAGTCCATTTATATATAAAATTATATCCTTTGGACTAGCCCATGGATTTAATTGACCTATTAATTTAATACCTAATAATTTAGGTGCTTTTAATTCCCAAGGTATATCAGACATAGCATCTACTGCATCAGCACCTCCAACACCAATTGAAATTTGGGCCAAACCACCACCATTGGGGGTATGTGAATCAGTACCTAACATCAAAGCCCCTGGAGTAGCATAATTTTCGAGTACAATTTGATGAATGATACCTAAATAAAAGAGAAAAAAGAAAATTAAGAATCAATATAAAAATAGATTAATAATAAACAATAATCTTTCAATTTACCTGATCCAGGTGGCCAATAGTGTAATGCAAATTTATCTGCAGCGGATTTTAAAAAATCAAATATTTCTTTATTTGTTTGTTTACTCACACTTTCATCTTTCCTCGCTCCTTCATAAGCTTCAATTAAATGATCACAATGAATGGAACATGGTACTGAACTCTCTTTTTTACCACTTAACATAAATTGTAAAATGGCCATTTGAGCAGATGCATCTAGATAATACAATTTGTTAAATAAAATTAAAAATAAATTGAAACATAAAAAATTTACCTTGCATAGCTACTCGATCTAATCATAAGAAAAATAATTAATTTATAGAATAATATAGAATATAAAATATAGAACAATAATAAATAATAAATAATAAATAATAAATAATAAATAATGAAATCTTACCAGGTTTCAAATATAAATAACTTTCTCCACGTATTGGATATTCATTTAAATTATTAATATCTCTTATATGTGAATAGATAATTTTTTCAGATAAGGTTAACGGTTTTGAATTGATTTTTTTGAGTTGATTTAAATTGGAAATTAATTTATCATAATTAATATTATATTGACTGGTACTACTACTAAAGTTTTGTAGATGACAGGAGTTCTATAAACGATATTAAAAAGGTTAACAAAGACTTAGACTTAAGATATTAAGATTGTTTAACTTACAATTCTATTGATTCTATAGTTTATCACACGAGAAATGGGTAACTTTATCATATTTTAAAATTAACGAGAAGATAAAAAAATAAACTAAAATAAAAAAAGTAAAATTAATAAATTTCAATTTTGTTTATATTTATATATTTTATTTTTATCTTATTTACACCCAACCAATAATCATAGTAAAAGATAATATATTATTGATTTTGATTATCTTTTGATAATGAAATTTCTAAATTTGGTCATAATTTCATTCTTGTCAACATGAATCATCATCATTCATTAAATTTTATTACACTGGATTTTAGTTAACTAAATTTAAAATTTAAAAATCAAAATATTAATTATTATTATTATTTATTATTATACTTATTATTTTAAAAATTTAATACATTATCTTCATTGATAATATTTCTTACATCCTTTTTATCTTTATTATTCTGATTAGAATCTTTACTATTTCTTTCTATTATCTCCTCTTCATTCTCTTGTATAAACGTTTTCTTCAATTTATTCCCATTAAATTGTACTTTGTACTCCTTCATTACCTCTCCATTAATTTGTAATTTATTAAATATATTAAATGTATATTGAATTAAATAAATAAGTTTATCATTTTGTTGTTGATTATTTATTGGATATAAATTAGGTAATAGTATGAAGTTTTCTTTTAATTTATAAAATGACAAATTGTTATTATAGTCTAATTCATAATTATTTATATTATTATTATTATTATTTATATTATTATTATTTATATTATTATTATTTATATTATTATTATTTATATTATTATTATTATTAGTTATAGGTTTCATTGATATCATTTGACTTACTTGTATTGATGTTGTTGCTGTTGTCGTTGGAGAGTAAGTATTATTAATATTATTAATATTATTATTTTGATTATTTTGATTATTTAAATCATTATTTTGATTATTTAAATCATTATTTTCATAAATCTTTAATAATAAATTTAATGGAATATTATCTTTCATCGGTTCTAATGAATAATTTAAATATAAATGAAATAATATTGTAATACCTAATAATAATATTGTAAAAATAATAAGAATGGGATCTAAATGAATAGTAAATATTGATAATTGAATTATTAAAAATAAATAAAATGAAAATAAAGCTAATTTTAAACTAGTAAAATAATATAATCCATGACTTTGAATTGCTTGTTGTTCTAGTAATATATTATTAAGTTTATATCGTTGAATAAGATAACTTATAAAAAAGTATATTGTACAGAAATATAAAATAATTGGCGCAATAATAGAATAACTTAAACCAATAATAAATATTAAATTAATATTAGGTAATAACCATCCCCATTTAATTATTGATGTATTATTATTATTATTATTATTATTATTAATTGATAAAGATAATTCATAATTAAAATTATTATATAAACTCAAATAAAAATAATTTGGTAAATAATATAATAAATTATTATTCTTTAAATAATTAAATAAAATTGAAAATGGTTGTAACAATTCCATTAATAAATTAATACAAGTTTGAAATAATATTAATGTAATAAAAAAATTTGTAACTTTTGGTATAGAATTAGCTAAAATTGATAATGTCTTATTAGGTTCATTAACAATTATAAAAAATGAATTAAATAATCCATTCGATAATGTAATTACAAACAATACATTAACTAATAAAAATAAATAATATCTTCTCATTATACTTAATTGTAATTGAATTAATTCAATTTCTCCACTATATTTAGATAAATAATAAAACAATTGATACAATATTAACATTAATAAATTAATTAATAATGCTGGTAAAAATGATTGAATTAAAGATATTAACCAGATTGGTAATAAGTTAAAGAATGGTATTAAAAATGGAAATAAATTTAATAAGAATGTTGGGGTATTTAAACTAGTAATGAATGTAATTGGTAAAATCCAAAATAATATAATTATTAATATAATTATATTATAAATTAATTTTTTTAATTTTAAGAGTATATAAGGTGTATCTATTATATTTTCTAATATCAAATTATCTATATTAATATTATTAATTATATGTATTCTTGTTGATAATAAATAACTATTTTGTATTAAATTATTAATTATTCCATTATTAAATTTTATAAAACAAGCATGCTTCATAGGTGTAAATAAATGTGCCTTTTTAGCTTCAATGATTTGTTTCTGCAATTGTTTTAATTTGTTTTTATATTGTTTAATTTTATCATAATATTGTTGATATTGTTTATTATTATTAATTAATTGTTGAATATTAATATCTATATAATCTCTATTTAACTGATTTAAATAATTGTAAAGTGATAAATTCTTATTTTTCTTTTTGTCAATTATATCTCCTCTGTTTAAATTTTTGATTAAAAATCTTAACATTAGTAATTGAATTTGTAATATTAATTTATTTTTTTTAAATATTAATTGTTTTAATAAAATAATATTTTGATTAAACGGTAATATAAATTGAATATTAGATTGATTTAATTGATAAAATAACTGATTTAATTGATAATAATTGTTATATTCTTTAGGTAAATTACTTATTAACATTGTTTCTATCATATTTCGATTTTTGATTTTAATTAATTCTTCATGTCTCAAAGTAATACCTTTTTTATAACTGTAATATATTAAAAGTAAGAAAGTAACTATAAAAATAAGTATCAAATGTTAGAAATAATAATAATAAAATATATAAACTTACTTCCAATAACATATAAACAAAATAAACTAGCATAAAATCTTAATTTATCTTTAATATTACCCATAGTAAAAGCATCCAAACCCAAGTTATTTAATTGATTAATATAGTTCACAGGCAATAATATAGTTGGTATTATAAGCGATAAAAATAAAAAATAATAAAATAAATTTAATAATAAATAATAATACAAATAATGATCTAATCCTATTTGTTCAATCAATTGTTTTTCATTATAAGTAAATAATTGTTTCAATCGAGTTGTTAGTGATGTTGAAGAAGAGACTGAAGTTGTTGATATTTTATTAAAATACTTTTTAGGTTGATAAATACTTGGATACAATTTTTTCAATATTATAAATATTATAGTTAATACAATTAATATTGATAAATTGATAATTAATGAAGATACAAATACTTGAATGGAATTATTTTTATTCGAGATTTCTAATTGTTCTTCTGCTGTGGTAGCTTTTCGTGACATTATTTAAATTGAGTCTTTTTTTTAAAAAAAGAAAAGAAAGAAAAGATTAAAATAGTTTAATAATCATTTATTTACTTTTATTTTCCATAGCTAAATTAATTTTAATCTCCCTTAGATTACCTTTTAATTGGAACCGTTACGTTTAAAAATTATTTTAA
Source organism: Batkoa obscura (assembly GCA_030770535.1). Classification (NCBI taxonomy): domain Eukaryota; kingdom Fungi; phylum Entomophthoromycota; class Entomophthoromycetes; order Entomophthorales; family Batkoaceae; genus Batkoa; species Batkoa obscura. The sequence continues at coordinate 107,068 of JASVEC010000052.1, read as the reverse complement.
TATTAATTTGATGCTTTTTTATATAAAGTGGCTGTATTTTTGATTAATTCTATACATTTTGAATTTTATATAGAATTATTGAAGCCTTATTTTTTAATTCATTATGCATAAATTATATTTTGCAAAAAAAAGATTTTATATTATAGTTTTGATAAAATATTTATTATAATATTTCATGTATAATAAAATTTGAATATAAATATCGACTTCAATTTAAAATTCAATAGTTATACTTGAAATTATTATCAAGATATGGAATTAGTGTTTGTAAAAAAATTGCTTTCAAAAGCAAGCTTCCTTACTTTTGTTGAATTGAAAACAAATTCTTCCAGCCCAAAAAAAAATTCCATTATGAAAAACTTATTAATTAGATTCTAATAAACTATTTACAATAGTATTATGATTTTGTTTAATAAAAACTTAATAAACTGAGATTAATATCAATAAAGTTATATGTATTCAAATGATATTATCAATTAATAAAAGTATTTCTTCTTAATAGAATTAACTTTCCAATTTCTTTAAATATGTCCCATAAATATTTCTTAGTCAAATTTCTTTAAGTCTGACATCATTCCTTCCCATCTTAAGCCAATCAACTTTCTTTTATCTCCTCTCAGTATACAATCCTTAATGATTACTCTATAAAAAGCAAATTAAAATTGAAATTGAGTAAATTTCAAAATTAGTATGCTTAGAAACTTGTATCAAGTTAGGTTCTTGGGATTGAGAACTAAGAATTATATAAGATATTTTTCCAATTTTAATTCAGGCTTCGATAACGGATTTGAAATGGGTAATGACAATAAAAGAGCTAAAGAAGAGGTAATATAATTTTGATTATTTTTTATTAGCATTAATTGGTTCAGTCTAGTGAAGAAGAACATTCTGGGAAAGAGGTAAGTAGATAAATAATCGACTAGAAAAAGAACTTAATTGTAACTTTTTATTTTATTTTATTTTATTTTATTTTTGTTGGATAAATAGAATTTTAAAGTAAGTTTTAAATGTATTAGTTTATATAAAATTTATTAACCATTTTACTTAGAAACAAAAAGGTATCATTAAAATTGATAAACGAAATAGAAATTTAAATCTGATTTAATATAGAGTCTAATGATGTAACTTTTTCTAAAAATGATGATGGAGAATACTATATGGATGTAAGTTTTATTGATTTATTTTACTTTAACCCTCATATAGATAAATCAATTTTTTTAATCTTTAATTTCTAGTTACCAAACAGTAAAAAACGTTTATCCGTACGTACATTCAAGGGAAATACATATATTGATATTCGTGAATTTTATACTGATAAAAATGGTAATTTAGCTCCAGGAAAGAAAGGTAAGTGAAGATTATGGCTACTATTATGTTTGTTTATTGATGTGTTTTTATTATTATTTAGGCATTTCATTAAAAGTAGATGAATATAAAGCGATTAAGAAACATTTAGATGATATTGATAAATGTATTGATGATGTAGAGAAATGAGTATGAAGACCTCTTAATTAAAATTATTTTTTAAACTTAAATAATACTGTTTTATTATTTTGAAAATTTCAATTAAGTTATTCCTTTTTATTATTAATAGTACAAAAGATATTTTATTTAAACATTAAAATAGGAGATAAACCAATATTGATATGGGACGGATTGGGAGTCAACCCAACATAGTCCATCTAATAATAAATTATTCTTATTTAAATATTAGTTTAATATATTTGATTATATTTTAATATAATTAAACTTACTATTGTTCTTTCACCTCTTTCTTTAGCCCAACTTAGTTTTTCTTGAATCATTGGTAATGTTATATAACCATGTTGCTAAATAATAATTGAATATAAATAATTTATATGATATAAGATTGAATTTACTTGAGCTAGATCCAATAGTTGAATTTGATCCCGATCAAATTCTTTAGGTACTGAAGATATCAATTTTTTATCACCAATAGTAATTAATTTGTAGCTTTTCCCTAAAGGATTAAGGGTCTTAATCGCTTTTAGAACATCATCACTAAATAAATAAATTTTCTCCATTAATTAAACAGTTAAATTCCAAAAATAAATCCAACTACTTACTCTGATATCAATTTAATACTTTGACTCCTACGTTCATTGAGTTGAGATTTAAGTTGTTCCATTTCTATCAAACCACCATTATACCCTCTTGTTTTGATACAAACTTCAATGATTTGTAAACCTAATTCATTATAAAATTCTCCAACGCCTAACAATTCACTCCAAAAACCTTTCGAAGCTAATAATAAAAAACTAATTACTACCCATATAAATTTTATAAATCATATATTTTTTTAACAATAGTAGTTGATCAAGGTTGATTTGAATTATTATAAAAATAATAATAGTAAAACCTACATTGTAATGGATCGACCCCAATTTGGTTACACATCTTTTGAAAATATTGTCTAAACGAAGCATCAGTTTTAATTTGTTTTTCATATTCTTTAGAAAACTCTTTTAACTTAATTTGAAATACATCAAACTGTTCACTTAAATCTTGTAATTGAGAAGCTGATATATTTTCCCCAGTTTTTTTAAATTGTTCCTGGATAGAAAAAAGATTAGAAAGTTTAATGGTAGAGGAGAAATGGGCTGTAACTTACCTCTGTTGCTTTTTGTCGTATTAATCGTGCCTTTCCTGCCCCAATACGTCGATGTGACATTTTTTTAAAGTTTTTTTTAGAAAGTGACTGAAGTTGGATTTTTATGCATTTAATTAATATTTTTTATTAGTTTGATAGATTGTTACAGTTATTGCAATTTTTTATGATTTAATAATAGCTCATTTAAGAAGAAAAAATTAATGTTAAAAAGACTAAAATATTAAGTTTAGGGTTTAAAATATTAGCTTATAAATAGAACTAAATTATAAAAATTACCGCTAAAAAATTCGCAAAAGAGCTGCAACAGCCATAGTTGAACATTAAATTAATGTATCAAAATTTTAGAAAACAAAATAAAAAGGTTCAATTTTTCATACCTTTAATAAGTTTAAAACAATTTCTCTATATTGAAAATTTTCTTATTAGATTTTTCCGCATGTCCTATCGCGAAGTAAATAATATTTTCCAAATTTAATTGGTAGGAGTAATAACTTGCAACAGTAAAAATTATTTTTTGCAACATTGATACTATTTTTTAGAAAAAAATAAATCCCTATCGAAAAAACTACTATTAATATTAATTTTATGTCACAAAAAATTAATTCTAGATGAAAATTAGTCCTTATTAAAAAACTTAAAAATTGAAGCTGCCGTTTTAACCAAAATCCACTACTTTTCTAGGGTTAAATTTTCGTGGTAGGATATAAGGAAAATCTAACAATAAACTACCATATGAGAGTATTTTTTTTGACTTCATTATTTTTCCGTTTTTCAAGCGCTGTTTAAGCGGAAAATTCATTAGTAAAATTCTTAAACACAAAAATACATCCTCATATATTCTTTAAAGTTGTTCAATTATTCATATTTTTCCCTCTAAAGAATTAAACATATCACTTAACTTCAACTTGTAAATTGACCAATAGCTCATCTCAAATTTAAGAATCTATTATGGTAATTGCCTTAAAAATGGCTAGCTTATTTTCCTAAGAGTGGTTTTTTTGACGAATAGAAACAAAATTTTAACTATATAAGCTAATGAAAGCGGATTTAAATATTAAAAATGAATTTAATTTGTTGGCTTAAAATCCAAAGTGATTTATCACTTATAAAATACTTACACTCTTTTTAACAGCCAATTTTTATTTTAAATTGATAAAGTTGGCTAAAGAAGGAGCTATTTTTAAAAGACTTTTACAGATTTAAAATAGAACGTGTTACTATTAAAAAATAATATAATATCAAAAAAAAAAAAAGAATATTGTATTTGAAAAAGTAATAAAAATGGAACCTAATGGAGCTTTGAATACCACAGATCCTGATTTGGATTTAAATATCAGAAAAGAAATGAGTAAGGATTCAAAGAGGGCAAGTAAAAAGGAGCGAGGTGGTAAAAAGAAATCAAAAAGATCATCAGCTTTACCAGCTTTACCAAAACCCCCTTATACTTTGACTAAGTTTAGTGACTTTGTTAAGAATCACATCAAAGAGATTCACTCCGAGTTACAGAAGTTATTAAGCATGTAAAAAATGATTTAAATTTTAAATTAAATTTGATTTAATTTTAAGAAAATTCTTAGCTTACCAAACGAAAAGCATCAAAATAGGAATCAATTATTATTACAGTTTACTTTATGGGTTAAAAAAGAGTCGGCTAAGATTCGAGGTGCTTATCGATATTTGAAAAAAAGAGGGGAAACTTTAGAAACTTGCCGGGTATAAAATTATATATATTTTGTTAGCTTTAAGTTGATTTTTCTTAGGGTCTTATAACATTATTCCATAAAGAAAATGCTAAGATCACTAAGTTTTGTCAGGGTATGACTGGAACTTATGACAGCTTTGCTAATGCTAGGTAGAGTTCTATTAAATGGTTATTTTCAAAATATTAATCATAATAGAGTTGGTCGCTTTGATGTTCCTGCTGCTCTTGATGTGTTTGAGGGTGGGACTTATAGGACATTTCCTAAAATTGTTGAGGTAAGTTCAAAACGTTTTAAAATCTAAGTAAAATTAACTTCTTAAAAGGAGAAAATTGTTTCTCCCCCAAAACTTGTTGAAAATGAGGTTCAAAATACGATGAGTTTGTTAACGGATACTATTTTTATGCGCTATCTGACTAAAGAAGCAATTCCAGAAGATTGGCAAAGTGGGGTTAAAATTGGTAATTTTATATTACAGTTGTATTTATATAAAAAGAATTAATAGTTTTTCATAGACTCTGGAAAACTTATCTTTACAAAAAAAGATGTATATGAAGTAAAAAAATAATTTTAACTTTTTAACTTTATTTTAAATAATTTAGGTATGTTTAACTTTGCTTGGAACTGGAGAAGATTTACCTTGGCATTTTGTTTATGCAAATATCTTTGTCAAAGGATATGATATACCGAAGGATACTGGTATGTGATTAAAAAGTAGGAGAGAGTTTATATTAACCTTTATTTAGAACCTAATCGATTAATGGACCCAAATCAATATTCAAGATTGGCATATACTTGTCAACAAAAGTTATTACCCGATCATTTAAAAGATCCTATCATCAACCCAATGACTAATCAGGTTGAGCCCTTTCAGCAAGATACTGATCCTAAGTTTGAAGCTATTAAAAAGGCTGGGAAAACACCTTATTTAACTTATCTTCGTGATTATTTAAGTAATAGCTTCATTTTTATTTAAAATTGTTTTTTATTAATATTTTAGATAAATTTGCAATTGATGTTCAGTTTGAGATTTTATGTCTTCAAGTAATTTCCTTATTATTAAATTATTTATTATTTAGCTAATGTAATTTTAGACACTGAAAATTTCAAAAACTCGATGGAGCGAACTTTTAAAAGTAGAAATTGATCCTGCCCATACCGTATTAAAACTTAATTATTGGCAGTAAATTAATTTTATAAATTTAACATTTTTATTAAATTTATTTTAGTAGGGAGGACCCCATTGAATTTGTAAAAGCATATAAACTAGGTAAGCTACTTATATTGGTTTTCATATGATTTAATTCAAGATAAAAATAAGATAACCCACAGTGTCTTCAAATTGAAAAATCAAAAACAGGAGATATGGTGCTCCAAGTAAATTGGACAGGATCTTCAGTACAAACACTTTGTAAGTTGTTGAATGTACAACAATTAGCAAAGATAACAGATGAAGAGAAGCAATTGATATTGAATCCAACCAGTATTAATGCAGAAGAGTTATTGTTAAAAGTGATACGTGTGCATACTAAACTTATATTATTGAAGTTTCAAGAGTTAATAGTCTCAATGAAGGTAGAAGATCCCAGCTTATTTGCTAAAAGATTGACTGATGAAGATGTATTCCTTGAAGAAAAAGAAGCACTCTATTTGTCAATCAACTATTCATCCCATAGAAAATTAAAATTAAGTTTAGACCCACGTAATGGAAGGTCTAGAATTTATTTAATTAATGAAAAAAACGAGGAAGTAAGAGTTAAAGAATTGGAAAAAGCAATTGATTCTTCACCAATAAAGATAGGAGAAGAATTATTAAAGTGGAGATTATCAGTAATAATAATAATAATACATTATTAAATATTTGTATATTTAATTACGTTTTATTTATTAGAGAGTTGTTGATGACATTAAATTCATGTCAGGCTATCATAGCTTTAGTTTTACAGATTCCTTATTTATGGATCCAACAGGTAATTTAGTTATAAAGCAATATAATATTAGTGTAATAATGATAAAATTTTCATAGATGGAATTAAATTCGGAAATCACTTTGAAGGACTTACTTATCTTTTTACACCTCGAATCAAAAATCAATTTATTGTCATTGGCTTTTTAAATCAAAAGCTAAAGTTTTATTATATTGGAGTCAAGTAAATTCATCTTTAATTTAATTTTATATTCAATAATATTAATAACATATTACTTTTTACTAGGCCAACACAAACTTTCCTTTCTTTAAGTTTTATGGTCCCAATCAATCAGGATATTAAAAGAATATTTGAAAATGTGAATTATTTAGATCAAACAGAATTGATTATTAAGTATACACAAAGGTATTACTATTAATTTATTATAAACTATAGTAAATTAAACTAATATTCATCAAGCGATTCTAATATTAAAAATGATTTAATGGGGGCTTTGGTTAGAATATCACATGCCCATTATTTATCTTCATCAATTGGGGTACAATTGAATCAAATTTCAGTCAAAAGGTTTATTTCATTACCATTATTTCCACCACCAAGAGCCACCATCAATGGCCACGACTTAGCTATGCCTTATCCCATTCCACCATCTCTTCTTTCATTTAATGTAAAAAATGAATTTAATAACTCAACTCATAACAATATTACTCAGATCTATAACATCCATTGTGATGATTTAAATAATGCTCTCAAAATAACTGCACCCTATGTTAAAGGTCCAATCTGTGTTTTTGCAGCTTCAAATTATTTAAGTTGGGTCGCATTTACATGTGAACTTGATGCTGATTTTGCAGAGGTTTATTATCAAAAAGCAGAGAAAACAGATCGATGGAGATTAGATGAGATGGACTTTATGAAAGAAAGAATAAGCTTTAAAAGGTATTTTCTTACTTTTGTTTATCAAGAATTTAGTACCTGCTTGACCGATTTTTGTGATGATTGGAAAGCATTCACATTTGCTTCTAATTTCTATTTGGAAGCTCATCTCATTAAGCTACATCTTCTCTCTATGAAGATAAAATCCTTTAGTTTAGACTGCTTGACTATCTCCTATCATCAATACTATTCACTCACAGTAGGGTGGGGATACCCGGATGATCTATCGGTTGGTGAAAAGAAGCCAAAATTAAGAGTCCTTTTACATTCAGAGCATCCACAAAATGTTCGTAATCCTCATCTCCGTATTCAATTTCAACTTGAATCTTTATTTAATCAAACCTTATCATTAACTAAACTGCTACATGAAATCTATTTAACTTTACCGGTGCTCAGTTCACTTGATGAATATGAAAAGAGGATGTTAAGGGGAGTCAATATCATTCCAAAATCATGTAATGCATTTAGATTGATTTATTCACCATCTTATTCTATCAATGTTGAAATTATTTCACAAACTAAAGTAAGAATCAGTGATGGCTCCATTTTTGTTGATCCCAAACGTGCTCCACCAACACCATGGAATTCAAAGCCAGTTAATATTAGTAAAAAAAGTACTGATGACGGTAAAAAAGCTGAAGAACAGAAGAATCAACCCCCTTTAAGAGCAAACTCTTTAAACATTCACCCAGAACATATCCCTTATTTCAAAGTGTTTTCTAGTGCTTTACCATATTTATTGGAAAAGAGCATAGCCAATAACCCTGGGTTTCATCCCTTTAATCATAATGACAATGCTGTCATTTGTAGTGCCCATCTGATTGCAGATATACTTAGAGCTCTTGATTGGGTGTTTACTTTATATTCTACATTTCAAAGTGCTTATCGCACAAATCCTAACCAGGATCCTAATAAAATCCCTGCTTTTACGGCTGAAGAAGAATATAATTATACATATATATCAAACGTCGGGACATGGGCCATTAAAGCAAAAGAGCATTTAAGCACGGTGGAGTGTGAAGCTCTTTCACTTGAACCATCGGATAAAAGCTCACGTAAGCTTGCACATAACCTCTGCGATATATTTTTGGGTTACCTTAATAGAAGGGTATTTAATTAAAATATGTTTTAAAAAAGAACTACTAATTTTTTAGTTAAATGTAGGGGTACAACTAATCCATGGACGTTTTAATTCAGCCATGGTAGCTACATATTTACCGTTGGAATTGATTGAGGACTTAGTGGAATGTATTAATATAATTGATGTAAATTTATTATTATATTTAAGTATATAAATAATAAATTTACTAATAAAAATATAGAAATCGGGGCCTTATGAGCAGCTCACTGGTAATTTAGAATGGTTTTTAACGGTTCCTGGGGCCATTCCACATCCTTTTTTTAAAGCATTTAAACCTAACGTACAAGCATGTGTATTGTATAAGAACGTAAATATTGTAAAACTTTTGGTAAACCAATATTCTATCAAACTTAAGCTTAATATTAAGGAATTTTTAGTTTTATATTGAAAGAGAGAATGTGAGATTATATATACCTTTAGAGTATGACTTGAATAAGAATAATTTGAAGGTTTCTAGTTCACCTACATATAGGGACCCTGTTATTAATGATACTGAAGCAGTAGCATTGGTATTTTACTTCTTAATTTTAAAGGTTGTTGACTAATTTTGTATTTTTAGTTCAGTGCTCTTTGGGCTCTTTTGGAACGTTTTAATTTAGACATAGGGGAAGAAAAGAGTATGGTAGTTTCAAAGTTTTTGAAGCACTTATTTGATATTCCAATGGACAATTTCAAAGGTCTTATTCCTACAATTAATCGATCTTAATTATGAATGAAATCGGATTAGCTACAAAAAAGTTGGTTAAAAAAGTTAGCTTTAAATCAATAGTCATATTTATCAAAGACGTCAAAAGCTTTTTTTAATACTGCAATTATTATGAGGAGGCTTTAAAGCCCCTCTTTTTATCATGCTTATTAACTCTGCTTCAGGTATATATACTTATAGAATCTCCTGCTTTGTATACTCTTAAAAAATAAATTAAAAAATAGGCCTCTTGAAGTTGAAATGTTTTGAGTTTTTTAAAAAAAAATTATGCTATAAATTAATGCAAACTATTATTCTTTAGATAGTCAGATATAGTTTAGTAATAAGTTGACTATAATGGAGAGTATTTTCAAAACAATGAAAGTTGTGATGGAAGGTATATTGTATATTAATTGGATTATTTGTGATGATGGAAAGATTTAGATGCTAGGGGTTTAATACAAATTATAGTTTAAAATAGTGATTGTTTTAGCATACAAAGTATCATGATTTAGGAGTATTTTTTGACTTCATTATTTTTTCCATTTTTTAAACCCTATTTAAGCAGAAAAATTTTAGTAAGATTCTTAAACACAAAAATACATCTCCATTTGCTAAAGAAATTAGTAAAACATTTTTATTTATTAATTGTACTAAAAATTAGTTTGTTTAAATGTAGATAAAGAAAAAAATAAGACATGTCAAAATCAAAATTACTGAAATTAATATTATGATTTTCTTTGATTATTTTATTTTATATCATTTTTAATAAAAGAAAGCAAGGAAACTATCAATATTAAAATAAGGGATATGATAAAAATGTTCTATAGTTATAAAAACTACAAACAGATACTATAAAATAGTTCAATATTTCAATTGTAAAATGTTAGGTTTTTAACTTTTTATCATATGAGGTGTTTTTTTCCTTTTATTACTTCTTTCATTTTTTAAACACTATTTGAGTAAAAAAATTGCTAATAAAACTCTTAGAGTGCACATTTTTGAGATAAAAGGGAAAATATTAGGGCTGTATTTTTTTATTTAAGAATTTTACTAGCAGTCTTTTCGTTTAAATGGTGCTTAAAAAATGAAAGTGATGAAACCAGAAAAAATATCCCCATTAATAAAAATAACTTAGCATTTAAATATCGGTAGTGCTTAACTTTTATAATTTTATCTTTTTTTAAAATATGTTTGAAGATTTTCATAAAAATAAAAATAAAAATAAATTTTCTAAAAACTTAACGCTTTAATAACAATAACTATTGAGAAAAAACTAGAGTAATTACTACATTTATTTTGTTTTTTGTAACTAAGCTCTATTTTATAGAAATACTTAAAAGACTCTATTGGACTTCGAGATGGCTTGTTGATGAATACAATAAATAAGAAATAAGGGATACTGGTAAAGAAGCTGTAATAGGATTTATCTAAGATAAAAAATATAAAAGTTCCTACTTAAAAACTTACTAATAATTTTAAATTTCAAGTTGTAAAAAGTGAATAAATATTGAAACAGAAAATAACATTCTCATGTTTTGCAAATTAAAATTACAAATTTACAGTTAACTGTAGTTGATAATGATAATAATATTGTATAGATATTGCTTAAATCCTAAAATATCAATAATTAAAAAGGATCAATGTTCACATTAAACAAAAAGAGGCGAAAGGAGCAATTGAAAATAACAATTAGCAAGAAAAATATTGAAATAGCTTAAAAAGGGAACTTAACGAGCAAAAAAAACTAAGATAAAAACCGTTAGTTTAAAATTAAACTAAAGCTCAAAGTAGAAAGGTTTAAAATAGTGATGCAAGAGAGAGTATTTTTTGGAGATCAAAAATAGAAAGAGAGAGATTAAGAAGAGAGAGAAAGAGGAAGTAAAGATTGAATTAAATATTTTATTAGATGGAATGAAATTTTAAATTAACTTTTTAAAAGAAAATGAAATGAAAGAGAAAACTTAAATAAATCATTCAATATTAAGAATGCTAATAAAAACTCGAGTTATACGAATAAGAATTAAATGGTTAATGATATTTAATAGTTTAATTCCTTAATTGATATCATTTTTATTATTTCATTTGTTATTTATAATATATAAATATACGCCAATTTCCTTTTCTTATATCTCTTTATTTTTTGTTAGAAAAAGCAATATATATTTAATTTCATTATTTTAGTTTATATCGTTTGAAAAATTTTATTTAAAAAAGAGACATAGATGATTGTAAAAATAATATACATTTTACTTTTATGCTTATTGAAAGTAGCTACTGATAAAATCATAGATGAGAGTAGCAATAATAAAATAAATGATGGTGTGCGGAAGCCTAATGTTGTTGGTGGAGAAGAGGTCAAACCAGCATTTAAATACCCATGGATAGTATCGTTACAATGGAAAGGTAGCCATGTGTGTGGAGGAACAATGATAAAAAATAATTTAGTATTGACAGCAGCGCATTGTAGTACTGGGAATCAAAATGATTTTTCAGTTGCTATACATAGACATAATTTATCTAAAACCATGAAAGAAGAAAAATCGCAATCTTTTAAAATTCTAAAACGTTATGTTCATGAAAATTATAATACAATTACCAATTTTAATGATGCTGCTATCTGGAAGTTAAGTGGTAAATACGAAGGTGATTTTGAACCAATTCTATTCGATAATGGTGAAGGTTCTATTGCTGGTGATAGCGTTTTTGGGATTGGTTGGGGTAGATTGAAGGTAGATGGACCATTATCAAATGTTTTAATGGAAGTTGAAATGCCAGTAACAGAACCAAAAAAATGTATTGATATTATGAAAGAACAAGGTTATACTATATCTTCAGATATACAAGTATGTGCCGGGTTACCCGAAGGTGGTAAAGGTAATAAACACAATCAAATAAATTTAGTAATTGGAGATTAACTTTATTTCAATAGATACTTGCCAAGGGGATAGTGGAGGGCCATTGATATCAAAGAAAGGAGGAAAAATGATCTTAGTAGGAATCACATCCTTTGGTATATCATGTGCTTTACCAAACTTGCCAGGAGTAATTTTAGTATTATTAAAAATGGGAATAACTTATAAAAATTATTTTAGATTTATACCAAAGTTAAAGGAATTGTGCCATGGATAGAAGGAAAGATCAAAGAAGCGGAAAGTTTTAATGATAATGAAGAAGTTGAATCAATAGAAGATAAAAATGAGATGAAATTAACAAAAGTTAGTTATAGTCAAGCTAGCCCAAATCCTACTATGATTAATCATTCGCCTATACCTTCTAAACGAGAAATTAATGATAATTTTTATAACATTTATAATAACAATGGCAATAATAATAGTAACTATTATTAAGTATTTAACGTTATAAACTTAATTAATTTTTAATAATAACAATAAACATAAGCTAATTTACTTTTATTCTTCATTTAATTTCACTACAATTATTTGATATTAGCTAACAGTAATTCCAAACATATAATCCCATTTAAGTTCAAAAATATTGTGCCAGCAGTAGTATTAATTATAACAATGTAATATTATTTTATTGTTATTAATGATTATGGCGCTTTTAAACTATAGGTGAATATTTGATATTAAAAGTTACTAGTAAATTATATATTCAAAATTATTTATAACATCTGATTAAAGCTTAAATAATTTTTTCTAATGTGTCACTAATGAAAGATCAAAAGTCCCATCTTTGTGAGCAGATTTATTTAAAATTTTAAGATATGGGGATATATTTTTCTGTCTAAGAATTTCGCTAATAATCTTTCTGCTTAAATAGTGTTTAAAAAACGGAAAAAGTGAAGTCAAAAGAAACACCCCATATATTAAGATCTGCTTTATACTATATTTTCAATCTACTACAGTCATCTTAAAATAAAATTGAACGAGTTATTTTAAATTTCTTTAAATAAAATCTAGGGCAAAAATAAGCAAAATGTAAAATATGATATAAATTAAAATCTAATCAAAACTACACTAACTTTACAATATTAAATTTTGCACACTTTCTTTCGATTAATTTTCAAAAGTATACATATTGTTCAAATTTTCCTTGAAATGGCGTGATGGGTCAAAAATATTATATGGGGGTGTTTTTTTTGATTTCATTATTTCTATTTTTTTAAACACTATTTGAGTGGAAAAATTGTTAGTAAAATTCTTAAACAGAAAAAAACATCCCCATGTTTATTTAGCACAATTAAAGACCCTGGAGTTGCTCTATCTTTTTAAAATAGCTATTTTAAGTGATCGGTAATTTGGAAAGATGGTATCTCTTGTCTTTTGAGCATCTTGTTATAATTATTAAAGGCTTTAGAGCTGTTATTGAATATTTCAATCATTAATCATGTATTCAGCTTAATAAACATTTAACTGCAAAGCAATAAAAATTAAAAAAATACGTTAAGTTGTATTTGAAGCTATTATTTTCTATAGAAATATCTCTAGTTTTTATGGTCTTTTTTAATAGTTTATTTTAAAAAGCAATTAATATTAATAGTATCAATGAAATAAGGGTTGATGTGTTCGATTGAAAAATGTATTACTCTTTTAAGTGAAGCTTTAAATTTTACTTATTTTACACGATATAAATAACATGTGTCATTTTCTAAGCTCCGATTCCATAGCAATAGAACAAAAATACAATGGAAAGCTATTAATACAATGATAAGCTATGAATTTTTAAATAACATGGGTTGGTTTGAACCTAAATTTCATTTTTTAAATTTTATTTACACTTTTGAAAACTGAAAACCTACAACTTGTCCTTTTTTGCTTAGTTTTGAAATTAGTCATAAAATCAAACTGGTGCTTTTTATATTTTAATGTTGCTCGGGTCTTTAAATTTACCCACGCAACGAAATTATATTCAAAACACATTTATGAACTAATAGTTATATTCAGTTTTACGTTGAATCGTATTTTGATGATATATGCCTCTAATCCTAGCATTTGTGTTATTAAACTAAATATATTAATATATTGCAATCAAACTAATTTTCCGAAGAGAGATTTTAAATTGCAAGTTTGATAATGGTAAAAACCAAGTCACTTGTTTTAGTAGACAAAAGTTTATTTTTAACTTTAGTATAATCGAAAAGATCTAAAAATAAAATTTATTTAACTCAAAACTACCCTGTCTAGGTTAATCCCTACCTGTTGCAAGAGATACACACAAGTATATTTATCCTAAAATAGAATTATATTATATTTTAATTATTTGAATCATAGTTTGTGACTATTCTAAGTTATGAACTATAATTTATTAAAAATAACAATGCATAAAACCTTTATTAAATAAAAAGAGGTGCATTTATTTTACTATAGCTATTCGGTATTGTTTTCATTAACTGTAGCTTTTTAACTTATAAAATTAAATAAATGCTTTCATATAAGGTTTGATATACTAATTTATTAACTACAGTTAATAAAAGTTAGTTTTACAATATCAAATAATAAATAATAAATGAATTCTATTATATTCTGTAAATTTAACTAACAAAATTTAAATATTACCAGATTTATCTTACAATACCAAAATTAATTAAATAATTAAATTACAATGTTCTAATTGAGGATGTTTTCAGGTTACAGGTAATTTATTTACCAATTAAATAAATCTAAGAATTTACCCATTAAACATGATACCACAGAATATTAACTAGTTATCTACCTTTGTGATTGGTCACATTAATATTAAAGGTATAAATATATTAATATTAAAAAGACAATAATGCTCTGTACATTTTATATATGTATTGCCTTAATACATGTCTTTAAGTACATTTGACAAATATTAAATTTAGCATTCGCCAAGATCATCTCATACATTAATATCCAATCATAGCTTTCAAATGCTTTATCTCTAACTTTTGATAAGCCTCATCTAAATTTATTTTAAATCCTTTTTAGGACTTCAATTTTAGGTTCCTTTAAACCATAACAAATCATGTCTGTCCAATTAAAGTAAGTTAATCTCAGTTGCAACGATAACAAAAATAGAATCGAGACCAAAAATAACTTTTGTATTTATTCAATACTATTTTTAAACCTAATATTTTAATTTTGACCATTATTAATTAGCAATTTATTTCAAGCGTTTTACTCTTTTAATTAAATTATTTATTACTTTGTTTTAAATTTTACTTTTTATCTTTCTCTATCCAAAAATAAGAGCTATACAAGGCTTTTACTTTTGTTTATTTCTTAGTATATAGTTTAATAAACAAACATAACAATACTACATATGCCTAGGCCAAAGCAATCTACTCAAGTATCTCACTATAGCTATGATGAAGACGAAGATGTCCCTCTTTCCTCAATCAAAGCAACTATCCTTCCACCAAACCCAGAAATGAGGCGTAACGGTGCTAAGCACAATGTCAAAGCAAGTCCAAATAAAATTAGGAATTTTCAAAATGGACTTCAGCATGCAGTTTCACCTCCCTTCCAATATCAAGCTAATCACTCTGATCCATCTTCAAATCGCTCTTCGTCTACTTACCTTGGATCTGGATCTCATATATCTTCAAATAGGTCATCTTCAACTTTTCAACTTAATGATGTAAGTCCCAATCCCAGACGTTCTGGTAGAAATACACCTTCATCTGAAAGTGTTTATAATGAACATAGTCCACAACCTCTTCTTAACATTAAAACCAAATCAAAATCAACTTTCAATTTGACATCGGAGTCTAATTTAGATATAAAAGAAACTACAACAAAAACAAGTAAAAAGAAAGGTTTTAGTAAGTCTTTGATATTATTAATCTAAGCTAAAGTGCTTATTACTTTTACTTTAGGTTTCTTTGGACTATTTAAAAGGAACAGAAAGAAAGATGCAGCTATTGAAGAGCATGTAACGCAAAGTGAGCCAGAGACTATAAAAGATACTAGGTCAGCAGCAGATATACGCGCCGAAGAGGTAAAAAAGATGCATGATAATGAATTTGCCAAACTTCGTCGTCAAAGGGAAAAGGAAAAAACGCTTAGTTTCTATGATATGCTTCCAAATAATCAACAAAATATGCTTCCAAACACCCAACAAAATATTCACCCACCCCGTCATGCTCCCTCTCCCCAGCATAGTATGAATTATTCACAAATGCATTATGGCAACCCTCCACAACAAATGATCAATGGTAATAATCATTTCTCTCCTCCTCCACCTGTTCCAAGGATAAGATCAGCTTCCACTAACAACGTATCACAGTATGGACAAAGACCTATTTCACAATTCAGCCGTGGGTATCACGGAGGACAATACGATTTAATGCAACAAAATCAACGCTCCAGCTCTTATGTTTCAAACCATAGTCCAGGGTTTGCCAGTAGTGAAACTTTAAGTACACAATATTCTCGAAGCATTGCACCATCACCCTTGATACCTCATCAAAGTCCGGGACGTAATTCATATTATCATTCACCACCAGTTATGGGGCACAAAAGTCAATCGTATCACCATCAAAAGCAACCTAATTATATGAATCGTATATAACTTCACAAAACTAACGCTTAATTTTCATTTTTACAAAATAATCTATTATTGAAGATTTGTTCGAGTATTATCATAATAAATCCATTGTTATAATATTTTACAGATTTTTAATTAGAGTTTTTGATTATAAACTTTGGTGTTGGATTAACTCATAATAACTATTTTAATGTTCTTCAATATTTAATAAAATGCTATAGATTGTATATTTTGTAAGCAGATTTTTTACACTATTTTAATATAATAGACTGTAGTATTTTTTAATAGATTAAATTAACTAGTTAATTTCTATAGTATTTTTCATTTATAATCATTATGTAAAGTTCGATTTATAAAAAAATGTGTAAAGTTCTTTTTAGAATTTATTATTGAGTGTTTTATCCCTTAAATCCCAAATACCAGCTAATCGTATCTTTTTCTAAATTTGGTAAATAAAAAGTTAAATAAGAGTAATAGAATAAATATAGGTTATATGTAGTGGTGCTAATATAACTGTTTAAACTTTCATTTATTTATTTATTTTATCTTTCAACAACAAATATAACAATTATACAAAATTGCCATTTAAAAGCATAATTATCAATTTTAGCAGAAGTCGCTTAAATTAAACAGGCTATTGATTATGGGGACTCCACATGGTAGAAATTAAGTTTTATTATTGTTTAGTTTTATACAAAAGTTAGCTAAACTATTATTATTATAATCCAACGTTACAGCTTTATCAGTCTTAGTTTATTTAAGAACCTTTAGTGCCACTTATAAACTCAGAGCTAATCTACAAAATTAGTTTAAGCATGTTTTAAACATATGGGTCATCATTTTATAAAAATATTTTTTATATTAATGTTAGTTGATTGGAAGCTTACCAAAACTTTGGATTGGGATCAGTATTCAAGATTTTATTATATACTCCAGTGTCTATTTTTTAAAAACAATAGCAAAAAGTTTTATTTGTAATAACTGTTTAATAGTTACTTTTATGTACTTCTTGAATAGCCTATTATAGTAAGCTAAGGTTGGCAGTTTTTAAATGCTTTTATTTCTTTTAAATACTATACCGCTTTTATTTTAAAATCCTTGTATTATATTTCCTTATTATAAATTCTATGTTAACTAATTCTCATTATATTTGAGCTATATTTCTAAATGAAAGTTTTAACTCTATAAATTTTCACAATTATTAAATTTCAAACTTTTATAAATATACTAGTTTATTAAATATTTTAAATGTGATATTCTAATATGATTGTGTATTTTATGTTTAAATTTCCCTACTTTTATAACCTTCTTGAATCCTAATTCACAATTATGATACTTCAAAAATATCAAAAAAATTATTCAATATTCATTTAATATAATCTTAAACTTATACCTTATAATAATAAATAATTTTTAAAATAACATAATTAAAATTAGAAGAAATGATATATACTAAGAACATAACATCTCAATCAACTAAGCTCATATCTGAAACTAATTCAAGAGGCGCAGAATGTGAAGATCCAGAAGATTGTGGAGCAGAAGATGACATAAGAAGTTGTTCTGTGACTCCTAATAACTCAGTATCAGAATCGAAATTCTCTGTAGGAGTAGGAGGTCCTGATGAAGACGTTGAAGGAGAAGGAGAAGAGTTTGATGATATATTCGTCCCATTGACTTCGTCAACCTTTAAATTTTCTTGAGTTTCAACACTTTTATTAACTGGTGCTTTTTGATTTATAATAACTTTCGGTGTTGGAATTAACTCATATAATAACATATAAGGATTTGAGCTAAGGACATCAAGTATATCCGCTGATAAAACAGATTGGTCAGAAACTTGATACCATTGTGAAGATGATGATTTGAAAATTTCTTCCAAATCTATTTTGTCTGATTTATTTACAGTGCTATCTAATTCTCTATCTAATTCATCAATATGTGATAAAGGTTTTCTTCTGTATGTTACAAAATGACCATATGAGTGGGACCCATAATGAACTATCACAGCTTGAAGTCTATATAAATTAGATGGTGTTTTTGTGTGCTCTGGGATGGACAGTGGTGATTGTGGGCCAAGCACTAAATGTCCTGTTGTACAAAATGGAGAAAGATCAAGAATTTCAGGGAATTTTACATGGCACATATTTTTTGTAACTGAGCCATTTGGAAAATAGGCAGAACGATTGAGGTGCAGGCATAATACTGGAGGAGCCTAAAGAGTGGATTAAAAAAATGAATAGATTAATTACCACGATTTACCTTCGCAAACATAACTTGCTTTGTGCAATGTTTACTTACTATCTTTTCAACTTTAATCTCTTTACTCTAAATAAAATTAGCTAAATAAGATTTCTGGCTTTTGAATTTAATTAATAAAAATAAACTTACAAGATTTCTTTCTATATCATACTTAAGTGCCTCTGTAAGCTCTTGAATTTGGCGCAGCATCGGGGAACTACGATCCTGAATTTTTGCTTCGGCATTTCTATCCTTATGTTTTACTCCTTTCTGTGAACTCAGAGTAGAGATTGCTTTTGATAGTGTAGCATTCAAAGAGCATTTACGACAAACAACTTCTTGCAATGACTCTATGGTTACGTAGGCTAATAAGCATTCCTCTAATGTACAAGAATTCTACATATAATTATTAAAAATAAGCCAATATTACTTCACTGGAGAATCTTATATAGAGTTAGTGATAAACATAAAAGTACTTACTCTGAAAGGTAAACTTAGCGAAATATTATTAAAAGAAAAATGTCTAATAGCTGCCTATAAAAATGAGTTTTTTTTTAAATCCTTAGAACTATAAATTACTGTATATCCGCATTGAACACATGATAATCTACTTGCAAGTAATCCGTTAAGGGGATCTTTTCTTATACTATAAGGAAATTTATTGGTGTTTTTATTTGCTTTTAACCTAGTTTGCTTGTCATCAATAAGTGAACGAAGGAGTCCTATATCTAATAATGGGGAGTAACGGTAAGTTTGAAGTACTACATTATCTTCTTCATTTAAAGAATCAGAAAGTATTTGGAAAAATTCTTGTGCATCCTAACATTTCATTTAAACTAATTATAAAATAAAATTTTAAATAGCTTTACTTGTTGCTCATACGTAGTAATTCTCATTCTATTACGCAAAGAATTTACGACCTCCGTTGGATAAGCAGCTGCTGGTTTTTCGATTAACCTTGTTAAAACTATTTGAAATTAATTTTTACGCTATTTGTATTGATATGACAAATACCAGAAAAGGTAGAATATAGGGCTTCTGTTACTGGAAATTCTTCTGATTCGAATTCTAGTTTCGTTCCATCGAGCTCTTTAGCTATAATAGGAGAGCTTCGTACATAATTTAAAAGATAAGTTGATGATGAAAGCGCCTAAAATCTAATTTAATGAAAAGCTTCAAATTTTTAATAATATTTACTTGAAGCACTGAATTTAAAAAGCAGGTATTTCCTGTGTTTACTAAACCATAAACATAAGTTACTGGGCCTAATAATTATAAAACAAGATTTTAATTCAAAATGATAAATTTAAATTATATAATTATAATTATATAATTACACTTTACCTTTATGTCCTTTAATTTTCCTTCGAGATTTTCGGCTTTTCTTTTTAATATCCAAAGTTGGATCTGTATCAGAGAATAAAAAGTTGGGAAGTAAGCTAGGGCATGTTAATGTTACCAATGCTAATAAAGAGACCAAACCAACTGCTGTATGCATAATAATTGTTATTATAGTATGAAAATCGAGCATATGTGAATCAGGCTTAAATCATAGATATTATATATCCTTAGGTTGAATTAGATTCTAATCTAAAACTGTAGTTGATTTATATAATCTTTTAAAAGTATTTAAAAGTATTAAGTTTCTGCTTTTTTAACTAATGAAATTATGTCAAATCCAATTTCTCCTTTAAAATTCAACATATAAATCATTTTATTACACACAGACTCGAAATCCTGATTCTATTGGATAATTTTGCTTTGTGTCCAATATGATTTATTTTAAAGATTTGATTAGATTTTAGTTAGTCAAATATTATGTTTATGTTTTAATATGAAATAAAACAACTGTTGTATTAAGCTAGCAATACCAAAGCTACAAACTATAGTAAACTATTTATGAGTTTATAGTAAGATATTTATTTACGCATATAATAAGATTAAAAATGAATGCTTCATTTTTTATTCAAAATCCTTTTCTACAAGTAACTCGTATACAACATTTTCTGAAATAATTTTTTTGACTTAATCAATTCAAAAAACCAAATAGCTTTAAGTTCAAATATGCACTGGTTTAATACTGGTTTAATAATAGTATGTATGGTTAGTTGTAGTATTTATAGGTTAAAATTTAAACTAAATTTCTAAATGAATATTTTAATAGAACAACGTATCTGACCTTAAAAACTGTTTGGTTTTTTGACTCAATCATTTCAAAAAACGCTATAAGTCAAGAGATAAATATAAATTATTTCATAGACGATAAATTGGTTTAAGTTTTAAGTTTCGAATTTTATTAGGCTTAAAAGACGACTTTTGTAATTTCTATAAATTTTACAAATTAAAAAGCAAAGTTTTAGAATAGGCGCAGCTTAAAAATTTACTTAACCGTCTAAGTACCATAGATGAATAATACTTGTCAAACTTTTATAGATCAAAATTAAACTAATGAGCATTGCTTGGATATAATTTCAAAGCAAAGTAAAATAATGACAAACATTGCTCATGATTTAAGTTAAATTAAGTCCTTTGAGTATTGAGTTTCTAAAAACTGATCCAATTGATATAAAGTCGATTAGAAATCATAATCTCCGATAAACACATGATTTTTTGAGACATTCTTTACTCAAGGGGTAAACTTCTTTTATAAAGCTCATAAGTATTTAAATTATCAGCCAACAATCTAGTTCTTTCTTTACTAATTTTTACTAATTTTCAAGTTTGAGATTAAATGTGTATTGTGTATAATTCTTAAATACTTTATTCTATATTTTAGAAATCTGATAGATTTGTAAAAATTACTTTCATTCAAAAATTTTAATGAAAAGCAACAACCAATCAAAATTTTCCTTATTCTAATATCCGAAGCAAACTTTACAAGCAATTATCAAATAAAATCCCATAAGCTAGGTCTGATTCGCCAATAAAAATTATGTAAAAGCTATAATAAAGGATAATATATGATCAAGAGGAAAATTT
This sequence comes from Batkoa obscura, assembly GCA_030770535.1. Taxonomy (NCBI): domain Eukaryota; kingdom Fungi; phylum Entomophthoromycota; class Entomophthoromycetes; order Entomophthorales; family Batkoaceae; genus Batkoa; species Batkoa obscura. The sequence goes on along the minus strand of JASVEC010000052.1, from coordinate 85,347 downwards.
TAACTCACCTTTTTATTTAATCAAACTAACTTCGAAAAGATTAAAATGGCAACTGCTAACGCTCCTACTTTCAAATTAGTACTTGGTAAGATTAAGTAAGAAATACTTTAAAAATTTGTCTAAATATTTTAGTTGGGGATGGTGGTACTGGTAAGACCACTTTTGTCAAAAGACATTTGACTGGTGAATTCGAAAAGAAATACATTGCTACTCTCGGTGTTGAAGTTCATCCTTTATCATTCCATACTAACCTTGGGTTAATTGTTTTCGATACTTGGGATACCGCTGGTCAAGAAAAATTCGGTGGTCTCCGTGATGGTTATTAGTAATTTTATTTTATTTTAAATATTGTTAACTTACTAAATTTTTTTAGTATTAATGGACAATGTGCTATTATTATGTTTGATGTTACATCTCGTATCACTTATAAGAACGTTCCTAACTGGCATCGTGATTTAACTCGTGTTTGCGATAATGTCCCAATTGTTCTTTGTGGTAACAAAGTAGATATCAAAGAACGTAAAGTAAAGGCTAAAGTTATCACTTTCCACCGTAAGAAGAATTTACAATATTATGATATCTCAGCCAAGAGTAATTATAATTTTGAAAAACCTTTCCTTTGGTTAGCTCGTAAATTAGTAGGGTAAGCCAATTTAATTTAAATTGATGTATTTTTAATTTTTTTAGCAACAACAATCTTGAATTCGTTGCTGCTCCAGCTCTTGCTCCACCAGAAGTTATCCTTGATGCAGCTGTTGCTCAACAATATGAACAAGAATTAAAAGAAGCTGCTAATGCTCCTCTCCCAGAAGAAGATGGTGAATTTTAAAATGTTTAAATATATTGATAGCTCTTTAGATAGAACTTATTTTGATTATTCCTGCTTGATTTAATTCTTATTAAATTTTAATTTTACACATTTCTGGTTCCTTGGTATTTGTTTTTCAAAATTTTTATTTTTTTTGGTCATGATTTTTTAAAATAAAATTAGCAGTAAAACCCAATATATATTAGATCTTTATAAATCCATTTTAAAGTACGTTTTGTAGTTTAGTGTAATAGATGTCTAAGATAAGTTTATATTTATTCCTATTTTAACTATTTGTTTTATTTAGGGTATAACTATATACAGCTAATTAAATCTATTGACAAAAAGTTAGAAGGAACGTTATGTTGGCAAATATATTACTATAGTCATTTATAATATACCCTTTAATATATATACTATTACTATTGCTTTACTACTAACATAATTTTTTGATTTTTTGGAAGTGTGAATATATTGTTTCTTATCTACTTGATATGATTTAATAATTTCAGCTTGATTAATAAACTAGTTATTAATTCATAGGTTATTTTAACACTATTACTGGTTCGATTTAAATGCTGGTTGGACATTTTGTGCTGTATTTTCTGAATAGAGATAAAGGTCACTACCAGGGGATGTATTTTTGTGTTTAAGAATTTTACTAAGAATTTTTCCGCTTAAATAGGGCTTAAAAAATGGAGAAAATAATGAAATCAAAAAAAACACTCCCACCATTATATTTGGGAAGTATGAAATAAAAATGCCCAATTTACATTTAAATTAGATCAGTAGTAATTTTGAAATCAGTATTTTAATAGTTGTGTGTGTTCTTGTCCAAAATACAAATTCGCCTATAAACAAAATCCCTAATCCTTAACCAATAATATTCATATTATATTAAATTGTTCTATATAGTGAATGTATTTAATTTGAAATGATAATTAATATTATAATTAAGCTCAAGTTAAGTTACTTTAAGTGAATAGACTGGGTTATTACTATAATATATTTAATTAAAAATAAAGAATTGAACCTTAATTTACCTATTGAATAATGCATTCTAATGTTTTATAATTTGCTTTATATTATTTACCTTATTAAAATTAAGCTAATTATGCTTATTTATTGAGTCTTTTGACAGATCCTTAAATAGCATCCACTTAAATTTATTTGTGCTGTTCATCCTAAATCCAATTTGCAGCTTAAAGGGGGTAGAAACATAATAAAACATTATTTTTATTTTTGTTTTTTTAATCATTACAAATTCATTTTTGTTTTTTTTTGATATATTTTAGTTTATTAAAAGTTTATATTATAATTTTATGAGTACTGATTCCATTCCTTCAGACTTAACCCAACGACCTTTTGATGCTTTTTCCGCTCATGTAAAGTATTTTTTGCTTTTATCTTTATCTTTAGTTAACTGTTATTTTTAAAAGATTTTGGAAAACGACGTGCTATCAAAGCGTTCTTCTGTTTTAGATGGATCTAAAAGAATGAGTGCTGCACTTACCCCTGTTGATGCGAACAAGAAAATGGGTAGAAGACTTACAATTAGAAATTTTAAGAAGGATGAAAAAGATCATTTAATAGATAGATTTAAGAAAGAAAACGAGAAATATATATCGGACAAAATTAACTCTACTGATTTTTTAATTGCACGTTTAGATAAGATTGAGGGAAACACAAATGTAGAGGAAAACCAAGATGTTAATAATACTTCTATTCATATGCCAAGTTTAAAATCAGATATTATACCAGAAGAGTTATCTGCCAATTATGTTCCAACTTCACTCCCAGTTAATCAAGAGCCAGATTTATCTTCTAGTTCAAGTGAAAGTTGTACCAGTTTTTCTCCTGTTACTTCAGAAGAAGGTAAAGTTAATGACTTAGAAGTATTACTTTCATCATCTTCGATTTATGATTCCCTTCCAGATTGGGAATTCTGGTGCACCGTAGTTCAGGATTATGCCGCAGTTGCACGTAGAACACCACATTTATTAAGTGCGAAGATAAGATTAGGTATACCTTCTGTGCTAAGGGGTGCCTTATGGCAAACTATGTCTCAAAGTGGTTCAACTTATCTCGAGACCCTTTATTATCAAGTTTTAGAAGAAAAGAACTTTTCCTATGAAAAAATTATACTAAGAGACCTTCCACGTACTTTTCCAAGATTACCGATGTTTTCAGAAGAATCTGGAACTGGACAAAGACGATTATTCAATGTAATGAAGGCTTATTCACTTTATGATACGGAAGTAGGATACTGCCAAGGGTTAGGTTTTATGGTTGGGCCTTTATTAATGAATATGCCGGAAGTGGAAGCATTTTGTGTTTTTGTAAGGTTGATGGAAACCTATGATATGAGAACTATGTTTACTGTAAAAATGGAAGGACTCAGACTTCGCTTATACCAGCTTGGGTATTTGATTGCAGAAATGATCCCAGAGCTAGCTAACCATTTATCCTCACATAATCTAAGTACAGCACTCTATGCCTCACAATGGTTTCTATCTCTTTTTGCATACTCTTTTCCATTGACTTTGGTTCAAAGAATTTTCGATGTAGTTTTTGCTGAAGGTGCCCCAGAAACAATTATGAGGATAGCTATCGCTTTATTAAAAAAAAATGAACAAAAATTACTTGCTATGGATGAATTTGAAAGCCTTATATCTTTTTTGACATCTGCTCAGCTTTTAGAGATTTACGATAATTCAGCTACTAGGCTTATCAATGATGCTATTGCAATTAGCTCTGAAGTTTCCACATCTAAATTAAATGAATTAGCTCAAAAATATAGCGAAGAGCCAGATTCATCTACTTTTTGTCAACAAAAAACTTCTTTAAATTCTAAAAGTTCGGGATGGATGCAAAATATTCTATCATCATTGTATCCTGAAGGTTCTTTTAGGTCTCGTAGTTTAAATCGTAATAATAGTCACGCCAGTATTCTAAGTAACAACGGTAGCGATTCCCCATCTGCTTTTTTTATGAATCCGGAGCATACTGCTACTATTCCAAGGAGTGCAAATCGTTCCAATTCGGATAATACTATCCCAACAACTGAATTGGAAGCATTACGCCTTGCAGTCCATGACCTTCAAACTACTTCAGAAACTCATTTGACTGCCCTTACTCAACTAAGACACGATCATTCTGTTTTAAAAAGTGATATGGTTCATCTCAAAGCTGAAAAATATTCTTTACAGGAAGAAAATGAGCTATTGAGGCATGAATTATTGAAAGCACAGAAACAAGGTAAAGAATATCTTTCACAAGGGAGGCAAGCACTCCTTAGGCAACAAGAGCATATTCAATCGGTTGAAAAGCAACTTTTGGAAAGTAATATGCAGTTGAAGGAATTACAAGATGAGAGGGATAATTTATTAAGAGTCCTTCAAGAATCTAATATTAAAGGTATGCTTTTTATTATAATAAGCTCAACGGTTGTTAATTTATCTAATTTTTAGGTTATCCAAATAATAATGTTCAAAATAATTTTACTGGTGCCATACGCAAACTTATAACAAGACAATACTAACGTTTTGATGCCTCTATTATGATGATTTTTATGGTTTTGTTTAAACATATTATTTATTTATAATAATAGTTTTAATACATTATATGTGTACGGTATTTAAGAGCCTAAATTGAGCCCAGTATTTCTATTACAAAATAATTTATATGAGGATGTATTTTTGTTTAAGAATTTTACTACATCTTTCCACTTAAATAGTGCTTAAAAAATGGAAAAATAATGAAACTAAAACAGCCCCATATCTTAATCTTATTTACTATTGCAAATTTAATAAAACCTATTTGAGTTAAAATTTAAATGAAATTAGTTTTATGAACTCCAATTATAAAATAAAATTTATTTTAATTTATTATAACCAAAACTAATATATTCATCCTTAATTGATTCCTATTATTATTGATATTATATACTATTAATGGCTGCACATTTCGTTTATTTTGTATTTCAACTCATCCTCATTTCAACTTATAATAACATACTTCTTTTTTATTTTGATATATAAAACTTAGAACTATTTGGGGGTTTAATGGTAGTAGTGACTTTACAAAAAAAATTGTACATATATATTTGGATATGCTGTAGTACGATAATATATTTTATTTTGTATAATATTAACATAGTACATTTGTTAAACTATAAAATAACCTAATAGAAAATGAAACGATCAATAGCCAATAAAATCTCAATTATCCTGACTTTGTTGACGATTTCTCTACACTTGTAGCCATTTTTATTGGAAAACGCGAATAATAAAACGCGCTAGACATTTCAATAAAAACTAATTTTTTGTAAAAATGAATTGAGATTTCACCAATTAAAAGTCAAAAAAACAATGACTTCAAATTGAGATTATTAAAATCCAAATTTCAATTCATTGAGTTTGAAATAAAAAAGGATCAAAAAGAAAATTGATTGGCTTAAGTGAATTCGTAATTCAACTGAGATTTTGATTTTGGATTCGAAATTGAAAAAAAAGTTGATAATCAAGGGTATAAATAAACTAAATTTGAATCTATTTTTTTTAAACTTTTTATTTACTAAACTTATACATTATTAAAATGCCACCAAAGACTCCAGTTGAAACAAAACCAGCTCCAGCTCCAGTTACTGATAAATCCGAAAAGAAAAGAGGAGCCGTACCAGGGAAGAAGCGCTCTGCTGCCCGTAAGGAAACTTACGCTACATACATCTACCGTGTATTAAAACAAGTACATGGTGATACTGGTATCTCAACCAAAGCCATGTCTATCCTTAACTCCTTCGTTAATGATATCTTCGAACGTGTTGCTGGTGAAGCTTCCAAATTAGCTTCTTATAACAAACGTTCAACCATTTCTTCCCGCGAAATTCAAACTGCTGTCCGTCTTATTCTCCCAGGTGAATTAGCTAAACACGCCGTATCAGAAGGTACCAAAGCTGTTACCAAATACACCAGCTCTAAATAAGCTATTAAATTACATAATTTTATTTAAGATAGGCCTTTATTGTATAAGGTTAGCAATTGTATTTTAATCCTTTATAACTCTTAAGAATGCAATAAATTAAAAATTAAAACTCAAAGTTTATACCTTGAACTTAATTATTAAAAATATATAATTTCATGCTTTAGATTATTAAAAAACTTTATTAAATGTAAATTATCCAGCTCACAATACTACTAGAGCAGTGAGAAAAAAGGTATTGACCGTTAGTTAAAGAAGGTAGAAAACCAAGGATGTTGTAACGCCTGGGAAGCGGTTGGTCTAGAAATAGGTTGGTCTACTAAAATTTGGGAAATTAAGTTTAAAGCTAAAGGAGGTAGGTTGTTTTCAATTGTGAAGGTACGAGGTAATTCAAAATAATTTTTCTTCTCTTTAACAGTATCATAAGGTAAAGGATTCAACTTTGGATACTCACCAGTTAATAATAAAAAGGCAATCACACCAACACTCCAAATATCAGCAGCTTGACCATAGCCCTTCTTTTCATGAATTTCTGGTGCAATGGTATTAAATTCTTCTTTAAAATTTTTTTCTTTATTTAATTCTTCATGAAACTTATTGCGTAATTTATTGCCCTCATATCCACATAATAATAAAGTAGATTTAGTCTTACGTATTAATAAGGAAGAGATATTTAAATCACCATGAGTTATACCATGACTATGCAAGTACTGTAAACCTTCTAATATTTGTTTAATCCAATTAGCTACTATATGTTCATCATAGTAACCTTCCCCTTGTAATATATAATTTGATAATGGTTGGATATCGATTGGTACTTCACTTAAAAAGTAAAAATGCTCATCATCTTCATAAATACTTTTTAAATTTAGTAAATGTTTATTACATAATTTACGTACGATGGCCACTTGAGTATATAAATCACTTAAGGTAGAAGGAGACTCTTTTTTTTTATAAATTTTTAAAGCATAATGAGGAGGATGGTCTTCAAGATGAACTAGATGATTTTGATTTAATCTTTTTATATGTTCCACTAGATGCATTCCGGTTGTTTCTTCAAAACTTAATTTTCTAGTACCTTTTAATACTTCTTTATCATCACCAATCGTTTGACAGCTTGGTACTATTTTATATCCCCTTTCTAACGGATTATAACTGGATTTAAAAGATGTAGGTAAATCAATGCCAATATAATGCAGTACTTTTTTTGCTGTCATTATAATAATAAATAATTAAAAATGCGATGATATCGTTGTATCATTATGCTATTTTATACTATTTGTTTTTTTTTATTCTAGACCTTACAATTAATAGATTTTTATGCCTATTGCCCCTTTTCTATAACTTTATAAATTAACTCCTTGAACAAAATATTTATGATTTTTATATATTAGCCAATGAAATAATTAATATATTTATTAAGTTACCTTAAAGTATATATAATTTGAAGTTTTAAATATAAATTTAACTCTTTTTTGAAATTTACTAGTATTAAATATCCCTAATAATTCGTTGTGATAAAGTTGGTAAAGCTTAATGCGGGGAAAGTAATAATAATAATATCCAAGTAATGAGCCCCTCGAATTAATATATTAAAGTTATTATTTATCAATTAATGGATAAGAGTTGTTTATTTATAAAACTAAATGTAAAACTAAATTATTTTTTTAACAATTTTTATAGTTAAACTTATTTGGTATACTTTTAAAACCTAATTAATTAGTATTTGTTTATTAGCCTGGATAATATTTATATGAATTATTTATATTCATTAACTATATAATAATTAGAGTGTCACTATTTATATATTTAGTTTGATAACTTTTTATTTTTATTTTTATTTGTAAATTTTAAATTTTATTTTAATATTTATTTTAAAATGATTTAATAAGCATTTAGTATAAATTTTGTATTTGAAATCCAAATACATGTTTTAAATAAAGTTAGTTCATGGATTTCATTCAAAACATCTAAGCTTACCCGTGTTATGAATTAATTTTATACTTATTTATAAGTAAAATAAATATTAATTCAATGATTTCAAATTAAATATTTTAATTTCAAAAAAGATAGGACATAAATCTTATTTTTAATAAGATTTTTATTATTCAGGGAGCTATTTTTGTTGTCCTTAATTTCCCTTAAGTATCGCTTTATTTCAATTGTTTAGTAATGTTTATATAACAGTTTTATTAATACCTTCAATGAATGCCTTATAGTGGAGAAACTAATGCTTTGTTATATTAAGAAACACACAATAAATGAAGCATTTATTATGTTTTTAAAAGTTTTAATTTTAAATTAAACTTTATCACTATTATTTTTATTTAAAAATAGGTTATTTAAACTCCTTTAAAATTCTGCTTTTTTGTATAAAAAAACATATCTTTGAGATTAAATAAACCCAAACCCTTTCACTCCTTTTTAATTATATTATTATTATTATTATTATTATTATTATTATTATTATTATTATTATTCAATGGTACTATTAACTTGTTTTTTTTGTATACTGTAAAACAATTAGATCTCAAATACTTTTATTATTAAGCGAATCTAGGAGTATAATTTAAATATAAATTTATTAGAATGGATTAAGGGGGAGTAAAGGGATGGAAGAATATTAGACTATCGGAAGAAAACCCCATTTGAGAGTTACAGCCTCAAATAGAGTAGAATTATACTACATATCATTTTATTCTAATTTAAATTCACATAACTAAACTTCAATTCTACTTTATAGAAGATAAAAGGTAGGATTTTTTTTACATCAGCTTTTATCTCTAACTCACCTGGACTAAAAATTAAGTTAAAATTCTAATAAAGGTATTCTAATACTATCGTTTTTATAACAAGAACACTAGATTATCTAAAAAATTTCAAGTTATTAATTCAATTTGTTTTATAAGTTTATATATTTTATTATTCTTTAAATTGTTAATTTATATTTTTAATTTTTATTAATACTAAATTTAACCTAAATTTTTCTTACAATAGAGTAGAAAAGAATATTGATCACTAATTGATTTTTCATACCGTTTTAAAATATCTTTGAAATTGAATATCACTTTATCTTAACCTATTTTCAATTTAAATATTATATCATCTGCTTAATGAATTGCTTCTAAAAACTCATTCCTCTTTCTTACTCTTACACAAATCTCTATTATAATGACCAAACTCTAGAATATTTGCTTGTTGTTCATGAAGCTCTTAAAGTGTGATACTATCACTTTGCTAATCACTATCTAAACTTGACACCATATTTAATTGGGGTTATGTAATTGAAAGTTCAATTCATACAATGTAACTTATTCAGATTCAAAGTTGGTATTCTTGAATTAGACCTTCTTTCACTAATTGATTAATTTTTCTTTCACTTATTGCTTTACTCTCCACTTACTTTTGATTGCTTATTATCAATTTAACAATCATTTCATTTTGATTCTAATAATAAAACACTTAAGAAAAAAGACTATTTACTTAAAGGCTTATTTGTTATAATAAATCTAAATAGCAATATCTTTTTACTTTCTAAACAAGCTATAATAATTTTGATAAGTTTTTGAATTTTTAAGTTTATTACTACTGATTTTAATACTAAAATACCTTAGCCATATTAAAAAACTACTTTAATTTCCTAGAATCATTTAAATCAGGTTATTCAAAGAAATCATGAATTTTGTTTATAAAACATTGTTAGTTTATTAAGCGCTCTTTTAAATTGATTTGTTTAATGTGTTTTATTAAATTGACTTTCTATTGAACTCATTAATAGATTTAATATCATTTATTAACAAGTATTTAATATATACTAAGAGTTTACTAATTTATTATTTAAATTCATTTGCATTCTATAAATAATATCATTTATAATTACCTTGAAGATGATTTAAATTAAAGATAATAAAAAGATGAAAAATAATTTAAATTCTAAACTTTATAAAGAAACAAAAGTTAAGTATTTAAGTTTATCGTTTTAACTTAAAAAGATATTTAAAAAGCTTTATCATTTAACCAACGATTAAGCATATCAGCTGAATTTTCAGGTTGATCATAAGGAACCTAAAATAAGTTAAAAAATTAATACATCAATATATCATTCACAATAATTTAGAAACTAAATATTTTACCATATGTCCAGCCTTAAATACACGTAAGAATGTTAAATTTTCATGACTACGAACTTCACCCGCTTGTTCACCAGTTTTTGGATTAAACCAAGCACGATCTTCAGCAGAAGAAAATTCTTTATGTCCAGACCATGGGAGTTCAATGGACCATGCTTTATTACCCATCCAATTACAAATAAAATCAGCGTCACCTGCATAAATCAATACTTTAATACCACCTTCTAAAAGAATAGGTACATCATTAACATATGGTCTCATCCTAAATTTGATCATTATTAAATTACTCTATATTTAAATAATAACAAATAATAATTTACCAATCACCAGCATACATGAATCCCATATTAACTTGCATATTACAAGATTCAAATTTATTATTACGAGCACCTAATTCCCTTTTAACATCCGGACGATTGAAATAAGTTTCCATATCACCAATGATATCATAACATAAATTATTACCACCACATTTTTTACGAACATCATAAGGATTTAAACCAGTACGTTGATATGGACCAATCATAGCTTGATTACAATACATAGCAGCAGGTGTACAAGTGATAAAGCTTTGATATTTATAACAACTTTCAATCATACTTTTACAACGTGGATAAGCTGAATCCATTTTACGACATGCTGATTCAGGTAATGTTGGTTTATATGAATTTCTACAAGCCATGTCTGAATAATATTTATATTGTATTAATGGATCAGTTAATCCATTACCTACACCGATCGATTTAAGATTAATTTTCTTAGAAGATTTAACTTTTTGATTATTAACATGAATTAATTTAGCAAATTCTGGTACATAATGTCCTCCATAAGATTCACCAAAGATATGGAAATCAAGTTTACGATATTCTGGAAATTCTTTGAAGAATAATTGTAAAAAGGCATAAACATCTTTACCAGCAGCAACTGTATTAGTAACTGAAGCAGAGCCATAAGAAAATCCAGCATTTAATGGCTTTAATAATATTTTTTAGTTTCAAATTTAATTATTATTATTATTATTATTATTATTATTATATTTACCTGATCAAGGAAGATAACATTAGCATTTTTATTCCAACTGTATGGATTGCTATGTGTACCATTACCATTCTTATTAACTTGACAAGGACCTAATTCCATTAAAAGTCCAGTCATAGAACTACAACCTGGACCCCCATTAAGCCATAAAATAAGTGGATCTTTAGATGGGTTGCCTCTAGATTCAAAGAACCAAAAAAAGAAATGTTTATCATTGGCAGTATCTAAATAACCAGAATACTATAAAGTTAAGTTAAAATTATTTATAAAAATAAGTATAAAAAATAATACCTGTTTGACATCATCGCATAATTTTGGTTGTTTCACACGAACTGCTTGCTCTGGATAATCATCATGCATTAATACTTTACCTTCCCAATCTTTCTTTAAAGAAGTTAAATCAAACTTAAAAATATCATCTAAGATGGTATTCATTGTATTTAATTCCTTATCAAAGTCAAATCCTTTAATAAAAGGTGTTTGAGAAGAAGCCAACACTACAGGAGCAATTAAAGTAATTGCTAAAAGACAGGATATCTTTTTAAACATAATACAAATCGTTATTATTTTTTAAAAAGTTGTTAATTTATAAAAAAGTAATTAGTTAAAATTGGAATTTTTTGACTATTTAAATGAGTTCCAAAATCATTTGACTAATGTTTCGCTAATAACAAAGTTGACATAATTTAAGCGTAAAAACTAAGTTTTATTGGAATGTTTTGATTAGTAGCTTTCAAAATCCCCTGACTTGTTAACGGTTGTTGCTTAGTCTTACATATATTGATTCCCCTAATCTATATGGTTTTAAGCCTTGAATTTAATATGATGACTTGAAATATTATAAAGCCATTAATTAAAAATAAATTAATATTCTAAATAATATTTTTATATATAATTTGAATGCTATAACATTTAATTGAAATTCAATATGATTTTAATTAAATAATTTATTTTAAATAATTATAAAGATTGATAGAAGATGACTTATTATGACAAATACATAATACTTTTTAAATTGAATTTAATATCTTTTTAAATTGTTTAAAATATTTAAAATTCCAATAAATACAATATGGGGATGTATTTTTGTATTTAAGAATTTCACTGACAATTTTTCCACATAAATAGCGCTTAAAAAATGGAAAAATAATGAAACTAAAAAAAACAGCTCCATATGAATTATAAAACTATAGCATTTTAAATTTAAGCTTCTAATTGTAATTATTTAAATAGGAGTCTTTGTTATGATCTATTTTATAAAAAATAGATTATAATAAAGATCAAATTTAATATTAAGTATTTTTCTAAAAGACTTTTTAGTTTTATTTAAAATAATATTTTAGATTATTATTTTTAATAATTTGATAGTTGATTTAGAAGTTTTATTTTCAATTCTATTATAAAAAACTCATTTTTAATATATCATTCATTATCTTAATAACTATTTTATACTCAATAAAGTGCAAACTTATTTAAAATTACTAGAAATTCTTCTTTTAATATGACGTCATCACCGTTAAATATTAACTTTATTGAATCTCAATATAACAATAAAGTTAGATATTATTATAAAATCAATATTTACTTTATATAAAAAATATGTATTGAACATATTTTATTAATATTTAAATTTTGTATTATTTATAAATTAATTAATTAGTCAATTTTTATTTATAACATTAAATTTAATGACATTTAAAGATCATTTTCAGTTTAAATAAATAAATACTATTATATATATTATTTTTACTTATTAAATGCATTCACTTATTTTACTAGCTATTTAGATTAATTGTATTTATTAATATTAATTTGATTGCAATTATCCATTTTTTTAAAACTATAATCAAATCCCATACTTATTACTTTTAATTCATATTTATTTGCAATATTCTCTTTGTTTAAGAATACTATAATAAAGAATTATTTAAATAATATCAATTTATTAATAAAAATAAATATACTAATTTAATATTAATGTAAAGTAAATTCATTAAACTATAAAAGAATATTATAAATTAATAAAACAAAATATATATCAATTAAATAAAATCAACTTACTTTAGGAAATTTTTCAAAAGCTAACCAATCAGAAGAAGAAGTAGGTAATAGCCCCATTGAAGAACATTTCCATAAACCCATGACCATAATTAATATATTTAATAACATAAATACCATCTTTTGTAGAGTTAAGTCTACTTTTAAATCTCCATCTTTTTCTAATTTTTCAAATACTATTTATTATAAATTAAAATCAATATTATTAATTAGTTGTTATTAAGGAAGATGAATTCAATTTACCTTTATCAACGTTTAATAATGATTTTACTGGTTGAAAAAATAACATAGCTGTTATCATTATTGAAAATATAGATACAGAGTTACCACTCATATATAACATAACTCCATTCATAGGTATACTTTTAGCATTAGCTAAAGCAATATCCCAAGCTTTCTATATAATAAACAATAAATAAATAATAATAAATAAATAATAATAAATAAATAATAATAAATAAATAATAAATAAATAATAAATAAATAATAAATAAATAATAAATAAATAATAAATAAATAATAAATAAATAACAAATAATAAAATAAAAACTTACTTTTGATTTCAATTGTTCAAGAGATGGATTCTTTTCTGCTTTAACAACTTTAGATTTCTTTCTAAGCTATTGTTATTATTGTTAATTTAGTCAGATTATTGTACTTATTATTGAGTTTACCAAACTTTCTTTTGGGTTGTAATTAACTTTATCAAATACAGTTGTAAATCCATTAATTGGTTCTATTGTTGCTTCAGTTGGATAACCTAATAAATCCTTTCTTAATAATTCTTCTGGTGATAATAGACTCTTGGAGGATACTTCCCTTATTAAAATAGTTAAGTTATTAATTGTGTTAATTACACTGTTAGATAAATTAAATTACATTTTTAATAAGAATAAACAAAAATTAACAAAACTAAATTAGATATTCAACTTGTTAGTGAATTAGTATCAACCAATAATATTGATTTATAAAAAGATGGCTTAAGCTTATTTGTTGAATAGATTCCAAAGCCAAGTGATGAAATAGAAAAATATAACATGAAAGAAAAATAAAAAATAAAAAAATAAAATATCTTTCCAAAAGTTCATTATAATAATCATCCAAAAAATAAGAAATATAATAAAATGGTAATATAAAAATATAATAGTATATTAATTAATTAATAATTTGATAAAAGAATACCAACGACAATTCCAACTTATTATCTAATGCAGCTCCTATGGGAAGAGTAGAACAAGATTCCACAGTTATTGAAATAGATAATGAGTTACCAACTTATTCTTCTTCTCAAGGACAGCAAAGTTTTAATCCAGAACCAAGTTTACCAACACAAGGAAATAATAATAATAATAGAAATAATAATAATATAGGTACTGATAACTCTGTAACTAGTTTATTGAAACAATCAAGGTAAAATTTAAAATTATTAAAATTTAAAATTTAAAATTAATATAAATTTTATAGTCACCCAACAATATTAATAGTTCATTTTTTATTTCGTACATTAGCATTAATATTATATTTATTTGCTAACTTTGTATCTCATTTTTTTGTATTAATATTTGTATTCTCCGTATTATGTTTAGCTTTTGATTTTTGGGTCGTTAAAAATGTATCTGGTAGATATTTAGTAGGTTTAAGGTGGTGGAATGAAATTGATAGTAATGGCCATTCTATTTGGTATTTTGAATCAAAAGATGTAAGTTATTTATTTATTTATTTATTTATTTATTTATTATTATATTATATTGTTATATTATATTATTATATTATATTATATTATTATTATATTTATTATTATATTTATTATTATATTTATTATTATATTTTAGATTAATATTGAATCAAATGCTATTGATAGTAAATGTTTTTGGGTATCTCTTTATGCCACTCCTATTATATGGATATTATTAGCATTAGTTGCATTAATTCGATTTAATTTTGAATGGCTATTAATTGTATTAGTTGCTATTGGTTTATCTGGTACTAATTTAATTGGGTATCATCGATGTGAAAAAGATGCTAAACAAAAATGGGGTAATAATAATAATAATTCAACATTAAGTTTATTTGGTTCAAATAATAGCTTTGTTGGTGGATTTATTAATAGGTCTTTATCTAATTACCTTGGTTAATATTTATAATATATTAAAAACAAAGAAAAGTATTAATTATAAAACTATATTATATTATATTATATTATATTGCTTATTACTTATTATTACTTATTATTACTTATTATTACTTATTATTGCTTATTATTATTTATTATTACTTATTATTTATTAATTACTTATTATTTATTAATATATTTAATTTTGTATAATTTCATACAATTTATATCTTTATTTTTATAAAATTAAACAATAATTTAATATGAATTAAATTCTCTTTGTTTTAAAAAGAATCAATGTTAAATTTACAACAAAATTTAATTAAATAAATTTCCTAACCAATTTCAAACATTTTAAAAATCCAAACCTAGAAATTAAATCACGAATAAGTCCAATTTTTACGTCATTTTCAAATTAACTACAAATATCTAAATTTTAGTAAGACTTTTTTGAAATTCTCTTTTTCTTTCTTTTTCTTTCTTTTTCTTTACTTTTCTTTTATAAACAAATATAAAATAACAATAATAATGAGTGATACCGAACTCAATTTAACTTTTAAATTACTATTAATTGGTAATTCTGGTGTTGGGAAATCATCTATATTATTAAGATTTATTGATGATTATTTTCTACCTTCAGATGAGATAAGTGCCACAATCGGAGTTGATTTTAAAGTTAAAGACTTAAATTTAGATGACAAACAATATAAATTAACTATTTGGGTATGTTATTTTAAGTATAATTATTTAAATAAGTTTATTAAATTATATTAAGGATACTGCAGGTCAAGAAAGATTCCGTACCTTAACTTCATCCTATTATCGTGGGGCACAAGGAGTTATTTTAGGTAATTTAAACCATTAAACTAATATTTTCATTAAAAATACTAATTTTGTTTTAGTATATGATGTAACTAAAAAAGAAACATTTGATAATTTAGAACAATGGTTTATTGAATTAGAAACTTATTGTAAAAATAAAGAAGTTGTTAAAATGATTATCGGTAATAAAGTAGATAAAGAAAGCAATCGAGCTATTTCTTTAGAACAAGGAGAAGAATATGCAAAAAGTAAAAATAGTTTGTTTATTGAATGTAGTGCTAAAACAAAATTGGGTGTTCAACAAGCAGTCGAAGAATTGGTTCGTAAAGTATGTTATTTTAATATTTTTGTTATTATTAAAAGAATATTTATTAATATTTTATTTTTATTTTTTTAGATAATTGATACACCTAGTTTATATCAAAAGAAAAAAGAAAATAATTTAAAGTTAAATCAGAATAATAATGAATCAATTGAAACTAATAATTCTTGTGGTTGTTGAATTGTAATTTTTTTTATATAAGTTGAAAACTTTTTATCAAAGTTTTTAATTATTTCGAAACTATAATTTTCTTATTCTTTGTTTTTTATTAAATTATATTATTATTATTCATTAAACAGATTAAAGTTTTATTATTTAATTTATTATATTTTATTATAATATTTTAATTTATAATATATTATTTATTAAAAAGAATTAAAATTAAAATTAAAATTAAAATATTAATAGTGTTTAAATAAGTAATGATTTATTTTAATGATTTATTTTAATGATTTGATTTTTAACCTATTTTTTTAAATAATATTAAGGCCCAGATTTAACTACATCTTGTTTTGAATTTAAATTATCTAAAGCAATACGATTTAAAGCATTAATATAAGCCTTAGCACTAGCTAAAAGTACATCTGGATCAGTTCCTTGTCCACGATAAATTCTTTTATAATCTCCATTAATATTAGATTTCTCTTCATTATCTTCACTTTCTTCTTTTCCTTTACAAAGTTTAACTGTAACAGCACCTAAAGCATCACTACCTCCAGTAACACCTTTAACATCATAACCCACTAAATAATGTTCAATATCTGAAAGACGATGAATGGCCTTAAAAATAGCTTCAACTGCGCCAGGTGCTGTACCTGCATCTTCAAATACTTTATAAGTTTGTTGATCATCAATCAAACGTTGTAAACGAATAGTTGCAGTAGCTGTTGAACCACAAGTAGTAAAACATTGTACATAATCTAAACGATAATGTTCAATATCTAATTGATTAAATTGATCATCAACAATAGCAATTAAATCCTGATCTGTTACTTTACGTTTAGAATCAGCTAAAGATTTAAAGCGATCAAAAGCAGTTTGAAATTGTTGTTCTGTTAAATTTTTAAATCCAAGGGTATTGAGATGGGAACGTAAAGCGTTACGTCCAGAATGTTTACCAAGTACTAAAGAATTGGATGGTACACCTACTATTTCTGGTGCTATAATTTCATATGTTTGTTGATGTTTTAATACACCATCTTGATGGATACCTGATTCATGAGCAAAGGCATTAGCACCAACAATAGCTTTATTAGCTTGTACAGTCATACCAGTTAAATTACTAACCATTTTTGAAATACGATAAATTAATTTAGTATCAATATGTTGAATCGATACTGGAAATACCGTTGGGTGAGTATAAATTGCCATACAAACTTCTTCAAAAGAAGTATTTCCTGCTCTTTCTCCAATACCATTAATTGTTACTTCAACTTGACGAGCACCATTAGCTATACCAGCTAAAGTATTAGCTGTAGCTAAACCTAAATCATTATGGCAATGAGTGGACCAAATTACATTATTTGAACCCGGTGTATTTTTTATTAAATAATTAATAATTTCTCCATATTCTTCAGGTGTATTATAACCCACTGTATCAGGTATATTTAAAGTAGTTGCACCAGCTTTAATTACTTCACTTAATACTTGACATAAAAAATCTTTATCGCTACGACCTGAATCTTCTGGTGAAAATTCTACTTCTTCACATAAAGAACGAGCATGTTTAACTGCTGCTACTGCTCTCTTAATACATTCTTCTCTATTTATTTTTAATTTATATTTTAAATGAATATCTGATGTAGCTAAAAAGGTATGAATCCTTTTACGTGGAGCTTCTTTGATAGCTTCATAACAACGATCAATATCTGATATAACTGCTCTTGATAATCCACAGATTACCATAGGTATACCATCTTTTCTACCTTCTGTCAAAGGGCCAACTTGGGTAGCTATTGCTTTTACAGCTTGAAAATCACCTTCACTAGCTACTGGAAAACCAGCTTCAAGTACATCAATTCCAAGTTCAGATAAGTTTTTGGCTATTTCTAATTTTTCTTGAACACTTAAAGTTACACCTGGGGACTATTTTATGGTTAATATTTGTAATTTTATTTGATAGAGAGTTATTTACCTGTTCCCCATCTCTCAAAGTAGTATCGAAGAAAATCAATCTATCTTTTGTAGTTTCAACGTTTACCATGGTTATATAACAATACAATAATAATAATAATAATAATAATAAATAAATAAATTAAAGATTCTGATTATCTTTTTATATTAATTAAACATTGTTTATGCTTTGATGACTCATTTTCGGTAACAAATAAATGAAACAAAAAGTTTGAGAAGTTAATTTTTTAAAAGCGTGACTATTAAATCTTCTTGAATGTTGATAAAGATTTGATAAATTTTGATAAGATTTAAAAATTATAAGTCATATTTCCTTTTTTGGAAAAAAGGAATTTTTTCTTTTTATTATCCTATTATTGTCATCGTCATTTATAAATTATGAGTCAATAAGATTGAAAATTGTTAAAGGATACAGTTGATTATTTGACATTTGCACTTAAAAATAGTATTATTAAAGGCTATAAAACATAATAAAAAAGTATAAAATGGTAAAGTATATTTGTTTGAAAGATTTATACACTTTGTTAAATATATCTGGATGTATTTTTCTATTTAAGAGTTTTATTATCAATTTTTTCATTCAAATAACGCTTAAGAAATAAAAAAAGTAATAAAATCAAAACACTCCCATATGCTTATCATATCTATATTTTATATCTATAACTTATATTCTTAAGTTGATATATAGATTAGATGTATGATAAATAATAACAAATTATAATGATAGAATACTTTATATCATTATCAATTCAGGTTTAGTATGTTTATTGATATTTAAATGTATTTTATTATTTTATTGTCATATATGAGGATGCATTTTTGTATTTAAGAATTTTACTGACAATTTTTCTAAAATAGCACTTAAAAAATAGAAAAAGTATAATGAAGTCAAAAAAAACACCCCTATATATCGTATCCACAGTAATATAATAAGAGAATAAATTAAAATAAAATAAGAGTATAAATAAATACTTGTTTTAAGTAAGTGTTATAGCATTTCTTTTTTTAATAACATTTTGCTTAATTTATTTTATAAAAAAAACCAGGCTAAAAAATCTATATTTATATTATAATAATTTAGATATTTAAATATCTTTTTATAATATCAAACATTTATATTAATTTTATTTAAAAATTATTATTAAAAATACGGGGATGTTTTTTTTGACTTCATTATTTTTTCCATCTTTTAAGCACTGTTTGAGTGGAAAAATTGTTAGTAAAATTCTTAAATACAAAAATACATCCCCATATATCTGTTAATATTTTAACATTTGACTAATTGTATATATCAATATTTTTATAATATCATTGTTTTAATTATAAAAGTGTTGTTAAAAGTTTATTTAATAAATCATTTGTTTTTATTACTATATAAAAAACAATAAATAAAACAAAAAAGATCTTTTTATATTATTTCTAATAACCTAATTGCTTAAATTTGGCTTCTTTAGATAAATTTTAATTTAAAAAATATAAAAAATATAAAAATAGGAATAAAATATGGCTGTTATTAATAAACTCTATCTAAACAGTAAAAAAACTAATAAATAAAAACAATGGACTAAAAGATAATATTAAACTTATTAGCCAAAATATTTAATTAGTATACCCACATTTTATTTAGGATAATTTGCTTATAAGCAAACAAATTAAGACTCATATTATGTCATAGCTTCCCCCAAACTCCCATGAAAACTCAATTCCTTGGAAAGAAATTCCGAAATCGAATTAAAAATAAGATTGAGTGGCTATGATTTAAAATAAACCAATAAATTTCGATTAACAAAGTTCACAATTTTGCAGAACTTAACAAATCCAAACCAATAAAAGAGTGGCTTTATTTTTAAGCAAAAACAAGAATAAAAAAAGGTATGGAATTAAGCCAATAATATAAAGTATTAGTTAATCAGATAATTTAGTATTTAACGTGTAATAGGGTAATTTTTAAAAATTTATATTTAATGGATAATACCTTTAACCAAAACATCTTAGATTTTAATCAACTATAATGTCGGGGTATACAAAATTAGCCTCTCTTGCCTTTAAGGCAAATATTCGATCTATACCTAGATCCCGTTTTATTAATGTTTGTTCAAGTAAATTCCAAACTTATACCAAAGTACAAGCCAAAAATACCACCAGTGACCTTTTTATGGACGGAACAAGTGCTGTGTATGTTGAAGAAATGTACAACTCATGGAGAAATGATCCAAACTCGGTTCATCTTTCTTGGCAAATTTACTTTAAAAATATGTCTAATGGTCAATCACCTTCCGCTTCTTATTCAGCCCCACCAACACTTGTATCTACTAGTTCAGTAGGAAATTTACCACTCGGTGCTACTTCATCTTCTCCAGAAGTTGTAGATCATTTGAAAATCCAATTACTTGTTAGAGCTTATCAAGTTCGTGGTCATCATCTTGCTAAACTTGACCCTCTAGGCATTTTATCTCCTACTTTAGATACTCCAATACCTAAAGAATTAGAACTTTCTTATTATAATTTTACTGAACAAGATTTAAACAGAGAATTTAATCTTGGTCCAGGAATATTGCCAGGTTTCATGAATGAAAAAACCACTTTAACTTTAAAACAAATCGTAGAACATCTTAAAAATATTTACTGTATTATTTATAATCCTATTTTTTGTTAATATATTAATCATTTTTTTTAACTAGGTTCATCTATCGGATATGAATATCAACATATTCCAGATAAAACTCAATGCGATTGGTTAAGAGAACGTATTGAAACCCCAAAACCATTTGAATTTTCAGTTGAAGATAAAAAAATGATACTTGATAGATTAGTTTGGTCTGATTCTTTTGAAAGATTTGTTGCAAGCAAATATGTTAGTGAAAAACGTTTTGGGTTAGAAGGTTGTGAAGCTTTAATTCCTGGTATGAAAGCAATGGTAATATATTATTATAATAATAAAATAAAAATTTTAATGTATTAGATTGATCAAGCTGCTGACCTTGGAACTGAATCTTTTGTGATTGGTATGGCTCATCGTGGTCGTTTAAATGTTTTAAGTAACGTTGTTCGTAAACCAAATGAATCCATTTTCTGTGAATTCAGCGGTTCATTAGACCCCTCTGTAGAAGGTTCTGGTGATGTTAAATACCATCTTGGTATGAATTATGTCCGTCCAACTCCTTCTGGAAAGAGAGTCCATCTTTCCTTAGTCGCCAATCCATCCCATCTTGAAGCTGTTAATCCAGTTGTTCTCGGTAAAACCAGAGCTATTCAATTTTATAGTGGTGATTTAGAAGAACACAAACGTAGTGTAGGTGTTTTAATTCATGGTGATGCTGCTTTTGCAGCTCAAGGTGTTGTTTATGAAACTTTAGGTTTCCATGAACTTCCATCATATACTGTTGGTGGTACAATTCATATAGTCATTAATAATCAAATCGGTTTTACAACTGATCCACGTTATTCTCGTTCTACTCCATATTGTACTGATATCGCTAAATCTATCAATGCACCAATTTTCCATGTTAATGGTGATGATGTTGAAGCAGTCACATTTGTTTGTAAATTAGCAGCCGATTTCCGTCAAACTTTCAAGAAAGATGTTGTTATTGATATTGTATGTTATCGTAAATATGGCCATAATGAAGTTGATCAGCCCAGTTTCACTCAACCAAGAATGTACAAAACCATTGCTAAACAAAAGCCAGTTTTAGAAAAATATATTGAGAAACTTTTAAGTGAAAAAACTTTTGATGAAACCTTTGTAAAGGAAAATAAAGAAAAGGTATGGAAAACTTTAGAAGAAAGTTACGCTAAGAGTAAAGATTATAAGCCAACAAGTCGTGAATGGCTATCAAGCTCATGGGAAGGCTTCAAATCCCCTAGTGAATTAGCTGTAGAAATTGCACCTGCTCATCCTACTGGTGCTTCTTTACATTCTTTACGTCAAGTTGGAAAAGCCATTACAACTATTCCTTCTACTTTTAAAGCTCATAACGTTATTAAAAAAATTATTGGTGCACGTCAAAAGACCATTGAAGAAGAATCAAACATTGACTGGCCAACAGCTGAAGCACTTGCCTTTGGTACCCTTGTTAATGAAGGAACACACGTTAGATTAAGTGGTCAAGATGTTGAACGTGGAACTTTCTCACATAGACATGCTGTCATCCATGATCAAAACGATGAATCCACTTATACCTCTTTATCTAAAATTTCACCAACACAAGCACAATTTACTGTCTGTAACTCCTCTTTATCAGAATTCGGAACTTTAGGTTTCGAACTTGGTTATTCTTTAGTTAACCCTAATGCTTTAGTTATGTGGGAAGCCCAATTTGGTGATTTCGCAAATAATGCCCAATGTATCATTGATCAATTTATTGCTTCAGGTGAAAAGAAATGGTTACAACGTACTGGTTTAACTCTTCTCCTCCCTCATGGTTATGATGGCCAAGGTCCAGAACACTCAAGTGGACGTTTAGAACGTTTCCTTCAATTAATTGATGAACATCCTTATAAATTCCCAGAAAATATGGATCGTCAACATCAAGATTGTAACATGCAAATTGTTTACTGTACTACTCCAGCCAATTACTTCCATGCTTTACGTCGTCAAATACATCGTGATTTCCGTAAGCCTTTGATCTGTTTCAATTCCAAGAATCTTCTTCGTCATCCTTTGGTAAGATCTGAAATGTCTGAAATGTCTGATGGTACTCACTTCCAACGTGCTATTCCAGAAACATCTAAAGATTTAGTTGCTGATGATAAGATTCGTACCCATGTTTTATGTTCTGGTCAAGTTTATTATACTCTCTTGAAAGCTAGGGAACAAAACAATGTTAACGATGTTGCTATTACTCGTATTGAACAAATAACTCCATTCCCGTTCGATTTAGTCAAAGAATATTCTGATAAATACCCTAATGCCGAAATTACTTGGTGTCAAGAAGAACCGCTTAATATGGGAGCTTGGTTCTTTGTTGAGCCAAGAATCAGAACTGCTTTAAAGAAATCAGACCACCATGCTGGTAAAGATGTTATTTATTCTGCTCGTCCACCTACTGCTACAGTAGCCACTGGTAACAAAAAACAACACAAGATTGAAGAAAATAATTTAATTAGTTTGGCCCTTTATGGTGAAGTTCGTAAAGTTAAAGAAACAAAGAATGGTTCACCTATTTTCTAAATGTTTAAAATTAGAATAAATGTAATACTTTAAAGCTTCATTTTGTTAAAATATTTTTTGAAGTCTTTAAAGTTTAATAAAATATTAAATCATTATTTACGTTTTATCATATTTGCTATTTTTTCATATATAATTTTATAAAGGTATTATTTTAAAATTTAGTTAAAACAAAACTTAAAACATTAAATAAATAAAAGGTATTATTATAAGCACCTAATATTATAAAATAATGAACTTTATAGAGTATTTTGAATTAAAAATCTATTTTCAGAAAATAACAATTTAGATTATGAACACAACGATTGTATATCCTTTAAAGTATCATAAATATTTGAAGTTAAATATATTTATTATCAAAATATTAAATAAGCCATATATAGATTATATCTTCAACATTACAATTATCCATAATTAAAACCTATTCTAAAATGAAGGAACAAGGTAACTTATTTAAGCTTATTTTAATTAAGTATGCTATTAAACATAACTTTGTATTTTTCTGGTAGTCCAAAAGTATTAATGGCCAATTTTACTTTGGCGACAGTGAAATCAATATCCATCCTATCTTTATCCTTAGTGAGATTCATAGCCAACTTATAAATTTGAAGTAGCTCAATAATATTAGTTTCGATCGTATCGATAGCTTCATTACTGATTAAACCTAATCCAAGGATAGTAGGAGAAGAAAGTATTTGTAAAAAACTATAAAACGAATATAGCGGGTACTCAAAATTTAAAATACTCATTATTATTAAACAATCATACTTATTATAGTTATTGATAGGATGTAGTCTAGTATCTAAATACCCTACGAGTGTTTTATATAATTTCTCGTTTTGTAAACTATATATATTAATTTGTTTTAGTTTATCTTCAAAATAAGTAAAAGCTAAAACTCTATATATAAATAATATTCTCAATGAAGTTTCAAGTAAAGTTGGTATATACATTAGCGGAATATCTACTTGAATAGGTGCTTTGGACACAGTTGGATATATTAAACATAATTGTCTAATATAGATCGATAGAGTCTTTCTTATCTCATGGATTCCTTTATATATGCAACAGTAAGTGCTAGGAAACACACATAAATAATGATCTAAATTTATAGCTTTATTACTGTTTGTGATAATACTATTTAGTGATTTGATCGAAGCCTTATAGTATTTATTTATAAAATTTTGAACAAGGTTAAACTTGTCAGTTGGTAAAATTAATGACGAATATGGTATGCTCTTTAAATCTGTAACTCCTTTGAGGCTTTTTTCAAGATGATCAAATACTAACGAGTTCGTCATCATTATTTGATTATCATACATAGCAAATACTTTCTTGCAATCATTTCTTTGATTATCAGATTCATCAAATTGCTCCCTAATCAAATAATAAAGAAATTCCGATTCTGAAAGGTCATATTCTTTAATAAGAGGAAAAGTACCATAAAAATCTTCACTAATTTTAGATGAAACAACAATCCATGCCCATATTTTTTTAAGGTTAATTAAATGCCTAATTTCTTCTTTACTTTTAGAATAGAGCTCTTTAGTATTTAATTTTAGTTTATCAATTCCTAATAAATATGACATTCTCATAAGGGAACCTAAAAGTTGATGAGATAACTGGTAGTTATTTTGAATTATAAAGACATCATGTAAAACGCTTAAAGCTTTAAGGCTTTCAAAACTAGGGTTATAACAGGCTTGCGAAATCAAAGGTAATATACTGTTTAAAATATTTTGACGAATTTCATTAAAATCATCTCCTGGTAAAGATATATACTTGAAAGTAAGTGATGCCATCAGTGTTTTTGACATAAACCCTGGGTTTGATTGTTTTATATATATAACTATTTCTTTAGGCTTAAAGTGAAACCCAGAACCATAAGCAAAACAATCATGTAAATGTATACTAGTTTCTAGAAAAGACCCATAATCGAAAGCTGTTGGAGAATTTCCTACATGCTCTGCACCTCTCCCAGTTCGATTTCTTAGAGATGTAAAGTCAGAGGATAAAAATTGTTTACTAAGAGACTCTTCGATTAAATGAAGCTTTCTTTTTAAAGTTACATTTTGATTGATTAAGTATGTGCTGTTATTGGTTTCATTCATATTTCTATATTTAAACATCTCTAATACCCATTTTAAATATGCTTTTAGTTCCATAGTTACATTCCTATTATAAAAAGGAGATTCTAGATGCGAAAGGGGTAAATTATCATCAAGAGAGTCTAAAGTTTCAATTAATTGAAATATTCTAAATAGCTGAATTTCAAGTTCTTTTACTCTGTTTTCCAGTTTCTCTGCCTTTAATTTTAACTGAGTTTTATTTTCTTGTTTTAGCTCTTTTTTTTTGACTTTATCATTTATAATTGAATAGTTTATTATTTTAAACCCTTTTATCATTATTATTGATGTAGCTGTTAATTATTATTAAAATGCTTATTTGATTTAATTACACTAAAAGTTCAAAAACTTGATTATATTTAATCACTTCATTTTAAGTTCAAATATGTTTTTGATTAATTTTATTTTGCTTATAAAATCAACAAAGGAAAATGGTTGGATAATTTTATCCAATTAAGTCAATTCCTTTTATTTTTACTGAACGATTTTATTAATTTACAATAAAACTATTGATTGTTTTATAAAATGAAAGTAAATATACAATAATAAATAATAAAATAGATTAATGAGTTAGAAAAATACAGGGCAAAATAACGCGCCAACTAGATTTAAAAAGAATCCATTTAAAAAGCATAAAGAAGAACTTGAATTAAAAAAGAAGGTTTCAACTATAAAAATACTCACTAAAAGTTGATGTTTTAACCCATTATATTCTTATTGCTAGAAAGAGTCCGAAGAAACCGCCAAAGTTTATGCTGATTTCTTAGCCTCATTTCAAGACTCTGGGGACGAGATAGAGGATACAGTCAAAAGACCTAACTTTATAAGCAAAGCGTTTGTAAAGGGAGAAACCATTAAACCTAGCAGTAAGTAGTCAAAATTAGACTTGGACCTAGTTAAAACTTTATTGTTTATTTTTCATATTATATGAATATATTCTAATCTTATTATTTTTATTCTATCCCTTTGAATATTTTATATATTCTTTTGCTTAGCCGCGTTTAATAATGAGCCAAACCAACAGTTTTCAAATCAGGTTGTGAATCATAATGAGCTATATAAACCTCCATTACTACCATCTTTAAACACTAACTTTGTCAAAGAAACCAAAGTAGCTGCTTTAAATTATACTAGAATACCCGCTGTATCTACTAGTAAAGATAGCAATAATGGCGGTAAAAAAGTTAGGGCAATGGATGAGTTTTTACAAGAAATTAAAAAACAACATGAAGCTGAAGAAATAATACGATCAAATTTCAAATATCAAAATAGTGCAAATTTTAAGCAGTTCCAAACCTATTCTAACCCATTAAAGAAAAAGCCAGAGATAGCTCAAAAGGCAGTTGTTGAAAATGGCGACCCTACTTCAACCTGCTTATATTTAGGTAATATTAGCTCAGAGCTTAACGAAGAAATTATTTGCCAAAACTTTGGGGCTTTTGGAGCTATTGCAAGTGTAAAGATTACTGTACCTAGAAACCTTGAAGAAGGATCACGAGTTCGTCCTTGTGCTTTTGTTTCTTTTATGGATAGAGAAAGCGCAGTTTCAGCTAAGAATGTGATGGATGGAACTGTATTATTAGGCCAAACATTAAAGATAGGATGGGGAAAACCAATTATTATACCAGAAAAGCCATTTTATGATGCAAGTGATAAATCAAAAGTCATTAAAACTGGTAATCCATTTAATGCACGAACAGTCGCGTCAGCTGAAGTTTCAGCCGACTTTAAAGCGGTTCAGTTTTCATATGGGCAAGCTCCACAACCTTTTGAGGGTCAAAACAAAAACGTTCTTCGTCTAGAGGTACAGGTTAAGATACCCCAAGATAGGACAATTTTAAAGCTCATTCACCAGACAATTGAATACGTCCTTTTGTATGGGTATGACTTTGAGGGACATTTATTGCAAAAAGAAGCAAATAATGAAAAGTATCAATTTTTATATGATACAGAATGTGATGAGCATATTTATTATCGATGGAAGCTTTATTCTTTATTACAAGGCGATCTTGTAGATTCATGGAGAACAGAATCATTTCGTATCTTTGAAGATGGGCCTTACTTCATTCCTCCACCATTATCTGGAAGCAATAATAGAACCCATACTTTAAACAAAGTAAAGGAAGTCTCTCTTCCTTATGATTCGGATGATAGTGACGTAGTAAATAGAAAAGGTCATAATGTTGAGAAAAAAGAGAATGAGGTGGATGAATGGGTTGGGTTTTTCAAGCAATTAAACGAATTAAACCTGGATCGAAATAGAATAGGATTAGCAATGGTTTTTGCTTTAGAACACGTTTCACAATCAGAAAAATTGGTAGGTATGATTCGAAGTGCTTTAATCAAAGAAGGCAATGAGTTGAATAAATCGTTAGCAATTTTATACTTAATCTCAGATATACTTTATAATCTTAGTCCAACAGTACCACAAGCATGGAAACTAAGGGCATGTATCGAGCAACATTTGGAAGCCTTTTTCAAACACGTTCATTCTCAGTATCGTGGTATCGTAGCTCGACTTAAAGCAGAATCGTTTCGTAGACAATTTGCAGTATTGTTGGAATTATGGGAATCCTCCTTAATCTTACCCACTACTTTTTTGAGCCGACTAACAAATCTTTTAAATCATGGACAGCCAGAGTTACCACAAGAGCTAACCAATGTAGTTCAGCACAATCCTATTTATCAGGATAATTTAGATGCACCTGAAGGAATAATTGAAGAAAAGATTGAAGTAGTTAAACCAAAGGCAGTAAAGAAGAGCAATAAAAAGCGCAGTAGGAAGATAACTCAGGTTTTAGAAGAAGATGAAGATTTGGATATGTTTGGATAAACTTTTAGCTTCTAGTTTATATTATATTAATAAAATCTATACGAAATTTCAACTGAGTTCTATTCAATAATGATATATAGTTTTCAATGTTTTTAATACTCTTTTATTTGAATTTAAACAATTTTTATTATTATAAAATATTATAAAGTACTATAAGTCACAAATAATTTTAAACTAGTTTTATCAAACAGCTTAGTCTAAGATATTATAGTTTTAAAATTGAATTATTGTTTTGGCTGCTCTAATTTTCATGAATGGTGTATTCATAATATATATATATAAAGTATTGCTTTCATAATGATTGTTAATCTTTGTATACTAATATGTGATTATTAAATTTCAAACATGACAAACATTAGAATTAGCATTATAAATCGATAGCTAATATCAAAACACAGCTCAATTTTAGTTACTTTAATAATATAGGTAAAAAAATTTCAAAAGAACCAAAAATAAACTGTTGATACAGCATTTTAGCCTTCAACTTTCTTAAGAAGGATGAAAATTGATGAAAAGTAAGCTTAAAATGTTATTAGCAAGTATAATAGACTCAAGAGAAAAAGGTTCAAAGGTATTAGTTTGAAACTTAGTGAAACTATTCTTTTTTAGCTTCAATGTTCGATTTATCTTCTTCACCCTTACTCAAAATGTTTTCTCTATTTGGTGGAGTCCCAGTTAATGTATTAATAGCAGCATTTGTAGGGCTAGAGTGAGGAATGGTTTCAGGAGAAGGGTGTTCCACGCCTATTGGTGCTGAGTTTTTTCCTGCTTTTTGCATAGCGTAATCCCCAGAGTCAAAGTATTTCCTTTCCTATTTTTAATAAATATAATAAATAAATGTTTTCATTAAAATGTTAGCTAATATTACTTTAACTTTAGGCATCATCACATTTTTATTGGTTGGAAGTTTACCATATAAACGAAACGATTTTAACTCTTCTTCGGATAATTTCTATAATGTATCAATATTAATTTTTATAAATTTGCTTAGTCTGCAGTTTATTACACTTAAGTCAATCTTATTCTGTTTAGCGGGAAGCATCTTATATTAAATAAAAAAACAATCAATTTTTGTATTGAAAATTTTATAGCTAGACAATGATGATGACAAGACAAACTTAAATTCTATTGGCTAAAAATTAGGTCATGAACTTAATGGGTGCGTTACTTGATAAGCAAAATTTAGAATTAACGTTAAAACCGGAGATATTTAGTAAATCAAAATTTAGGTGCCAAACTGGCAGGGAGTTGTTATTACTGAATTTTTTTCTCCCAAGACAATTTTTAGTAAGATGAATTACAATTTAATAGAGCTATTGTTCAAACTGATTTTGAAACGTTAAAATAATTCTTTGTTCAAAAATAGCTTTTATAAACGCTATAGAACCAAACAAAACTTTTTGATATATATAATGATTGCTTACTTGACATAAAGAATAGTATAGAGTTTTTTATAGTGAATAACTTATTTTAAATTAGCTCTTAAATCAAATTATTAGTTCCAGATAAAAGAATATTTACTTTTATCCGACTCTTTATAACAAGTTAAAGAATTTTATTTGAAAAAATAAAAGGCAAATTGCTTATTTATTAATAGTAACATGTGATTGCTAAGGGTGGTTATCTTTTATTTTTGTTAATAAGTGATATTTCTATCTGGATATGTTTTGTTATACTTTATTAATCTAATTAGTTACTCAAAATTTAAGCTTAAAAAGTAAACAAATAGCTGTAGTGAAAAGAACTTTAAAATTTAACCATTTTATTCTAAAAATAAAGTTCAAATTACTGAAACCATTGATTTAAATAATTTATCACAATATGATATATTTAATGTCATGGAAAAAATGTCTAAATACACATATACTTGCCATATTTTTGATTAAATGATGTCAAATAATTTCACTTATTAAAAATATAATAATTTTCATTATTTAGTTTTTAAATTAAACTTTATTTAGCTAAAAAGAAGCATAAACTTTAATTAAGGGGTAAATTAAAGAGCTAGAATAGGAATGGGATTACGACTTAGGTTCAAGGAAAATGTGGCATTTGAATTAACTGAAAATATAAAAAGAAGCTTATAATAATTTTTTTCTACTTTTTTATCAAAATCAAAACTTATTTATTTCAACAATGAGTTTACCGCTGTTACCTGAGAATAAAAAAGATGTCCAGAATACCAATACGAATGACAGAGATCAATATATGCTATTAAACGAAGAAAACTTGACTGATGAATGTACCTTTATTGAAGAAGGATATAATGATGAATATATAAAAGAAGGTCAATTTAATAAGGTAAATATAAAGAAATAACAGAAAATAAGTAATGACTTTAATTTATGTAGTGTGTCAAAAATAAATATGCTACCATAACCTTAATTGTATTAATTTTATTATGTATAGTAGGGTTCCTAATAGACTTTGTATATTGTAAAATTAAGTTTTATATTATAAATATAATTTATTTATTTGTATTAGATGATTATTTATTTCCTAAAGTAAATGATTTATCTCAAGTTAATAAAGATAATTTAAACGAAGCTCAACTTAAAGGTAGCTTAAGTGAATTGGATAACCCTCAGATAGATCAACTATTGATAAATAAAAAAGTATTTGAGTTAGATGATATATATAATAGTACCTTTAGACCAGAGACCTCAAACTGGGAATGGGTTGAAGGTGATAATGATGGTTTATATACTTATGAAGAGCGTGCTACTGGAAAAATTTATTTAAAACATGCTTCCATGTTATTTAACTTTAACACTCAATTTGAAGACAAAGTATTAATTACACGTCAAGAAATTGATAAACATGATTCAAAACATCCCTTCAATTTTTATAAAATATCGGCCGATCTTAATTATATTATGGTTGCAAATCGATATGATAAAGTTTGGCGTCACTCACATACTTCACGTTATCGTATCTTTGACCTTAAAAATAGAAGTAAAGAACCATTGTTAATTTCACCTGGAAGATTTATAAAAAAATCAAAATCCGATAATGAACAAAAAGATGTTGAAGAAGATTTTATATCATTATTTAAATGGAGTCCAAAAGGTCATGATATTAGCTTTGTTTATCGTAATGATGTATTTGTATTAACTCATGAATTTAAAAAATTACGTAAAGTATCTAAAAATGGAAGTGAGGATATTATTAATGGAATACCTGATTGGGTTTATGAAGAAGAAGTATTTGCTTCAGATACCGCTATGTGGTGGTCTTTAGATGGAACTTATCTTGCTTATTTATCTTTTGATGATAGTAAAGTTAATACGTTTCAAGTACCATTGTATACAAATGAAGCTATTATTAAACATAAGAACTTATTACCCACAGCTTTACCTAAACTACCAAATCAAATAGAACAATCTCAAATTCAAAATTGGTTAAATAAGTTTGATGATTATCCACAGTATCTTAAATTTAAGTATCCAAAAGTAAATTTATATATTATATTATATCAGCATATTAATTTTGTATTTATTATTTAATATTATTTAGTCTGGGCATAATAATCCAAAAGTGACTTTGAAATTATATCAAAGTAGGGATGATGAAAAATTCCAAGATAACTTAGATATATTAGATACGTTTCCATTGTTCAATGTAGAAATAGATATACAGTCTTATTTAAAAACAAAAAATATTGATTATAAATTACAAAATTTAGTACCAAGTATATTAAAAGATAAGGATAGAATTATATCGGATGTAGTATGGACAACAGAAAAAGGAAAATTGTTATTTCGATTTACTAATAGGCAACAAGATTTTATTGTTACTTGTATTATCAACATAAATGATTTAAATAGTATAACAGAACATGATATTGATAATAATATTAAAAATATTAAGGGTAAAGTTATCAGATTAGAATTAGGAGGTAAAGATTTTTCTAATAATTTGGATGGAGATGGTGGATGGTATCAAACGGATTCTCATTCTATTTATGTAATACCAAAAAATGATAAATTTGGAATTAATGAAGCAAGTTATATTGATAAAATAGTTTATAATAATCATTATCATTTTGCTTTATTTAATTTAAATTCAGATGAACCAATAAAAATATTAACAAAAGGAAACTATGATGTTGAATCAATTGAAGGTTATGATAATAAAAACGGAATACTTTATTATAAAAGTAGAGAATTACATTCTACTGCTAGTCATATATTTTCTATTAAAATTGATATTGGAAATAAAAAACATATTTCAAATGAAACATCAACTTCACTACAAAGTATGAGATCATTGCCTTTGACAGAGAATGAAAAACAAAATAAATTAGATTTAGATAATTTAGGTCATTTCAATTCCAGAGTATCACCTAATGGAATATATATGATATTAAGCTATCTTGGACCACATATACCTTATCAAGTATTAATCAAATCTGGCGAAATAGAAGAAGCCAAAGCATTAATTAATAATCAAAAATTATTTAAAAAACTATCAGGTTATCTTTTACCACAAGTAAAATTTAGAGAAATTAAAGTAAATGGTCAAACTCTTAATTCAAAGGAAATACTGCCTCCACAATTTCAACCTAAGTCTAATAAATATCGTTTATTGTTTCGTTGTTATGGTGGTCCAGAATCTCAATTAGTTACAAGGAACTTTGAATTAAATTTCCATACTTGGTTAACTTCAAGTCATCCTGATATTGCTGTTATTACTGTTGATGGTCGAGGTACTGCCTATAAAGGACGTAAATTTGCAGTTGGAATTACTGGCAATTTAGGTCAACAAGAAGCGCAAGATCAATTAGGGGCTGCTAAATTATATTCTAATTATAGCTGGGTTCATAAAGATCGATTAGCTATTTGGGGATGGTCCTATGGTGGATTCCTTACTTCTAAAGTAGTTGAAGCAGATAATCAAACTCAATTTAAAGTAGCTATTTCAGTAGCTCCAGTAACAGATTGGCGATTTTATGATTCTATTTATACTGAAAGATACATGAAATTACCAGAATATAATATGCAAGGTTATAATGAAGCGGCAGTTCATGATGTTTTAAATTTCAATAATACCAATTATTTATTGTTACATGGAGTAGCAGATGACAACGTTCATTATCAAAATTCCTTAAATCTTTTAAATTTATTTTCTCAATTTAATATAACGAAACCTAAGTTTCATTCGTTTACTGACAATGATCATTCTATTGCTATTCCTCATGCTAATAAGCATCTTTATACACGTATCATTGATCATTTAAATAATTATTTATAGCTATAGTTATTTTATTATTAATAAAGTTTACCTTTTCTTTGTTTAAAGTTATAACATTATATTTATACAAAAATTAAAAAATGACTTTATATCAAATAAACATGTTTATTTTTATCTATAGTTCAAATGAATTATTAAATTTTAAAGTTATTCTTTATCATCCTTTTTATCATCGTTATTTTCTATTTCTTCTTCTTCTTTCTCTTTATTGTGTTCATCTTCATCGCCCTCTTCTTCATCGTCTTCATTTTCATCATCGTCCTCTTCTTCATCATCTTCATCATCATCTTCATTTTGATTACCTTCAATTTGCTTAATTTCATTTTGATACTAAATAATATATTAATATCAACATATAATATATAAATAATAATATTATCAATATATTCTTACTTTTTCTAATTGATTTTGATGTTTTTTAACAAAACCAGATGCAGCTACTTCAACATCTAAATTAAATTTTTTTTCAATATCTTTATTAAATTTAGGATACAAATAAGATTCATAATTAAATCTTTTTCTAAAATAGTCTCTTATACATTGAACATCTCTATTAAAATAATATTCTGCATTTGGATGAGAAGTTGATACCATTTGTGGAAAATCAATTAAAATCGGAGTCCCATCAGATTTTATCAATAAATTGAATTCATTAAAATCACCATGAATTAATCCATATTGAGCTAATTTAACAATCAAATTCATTAAATCACTGTACAATTTACCAGGTTCTCCTACTTCACTAATTTGTCTCCTAAATAAATTATAATATTATAATTATAATATTAATATTAGTAATATTATTTATATAGTTAATTAATATTTAATTAAATTACAATGGAAAAGCATCAATTAATTCCATAACAATACAATGTCTATTTTGATCAATTGGTTTGGGAACTGGAAATCCATTTTCATGTAATACCTAAGTAAATAAATTATTATTGTTATTATCTGCCACTTTATTTAACTTACTTTCATAAATGCAAACTCTTTCATAGCTGCTAATCGAGACATATATAACCAAGAAGCTGATTTACGGTTTTGTAAATAATCACGTTTGTTTTTAATCGTACGGAATGAAATACGACCCAATCTAAATAATGTTATATTAAAAAACATGTTGCTTTCTATTAGTCTTATTTATTACCTATGAAGTTTTAAACACCTTTGATGTCCTTTATCATCTGCTACAACATAAATATCTATTTTATTACAATTAAGGTTTTCTTCTTTAATAATATTTTATATTAAAGTTTACCTGACTCTTTACCCACACCAATCTGGTTACCAACTGAACATACTGTATCTCTTTTTGAAAATGTTTTTAATGCAAGATAATCATAACCACCATAAGATAATCTATAACCATCATAGCTTGAGTTATGTTCTCTATTAACTAAACCGCGTCTTAATAAATCACCTAAAATTTTATGAGCACCACCAGCTTTTAATGAAGCAATTTCACTGATCAATTTGGTTGGTACAATTTCATGATTTTTAGAGCCCATTTCTGTCTATTTAAAATTAGTTAATTTTTATATATAATAAATTTCTATTACTGCAGTTAATACTCGAAAGTCTTCTGCTGACATATAACGTAGATTTTTAACATCTAATTTCATTTTTGGACTTCAAAGTAAGAAAAAGGTAAAGTTAAATTTTCAAAATTTTATTTTTTAGTTTAAGTTGAATTAAATCAAGAAAAAATTCAATATCATGATTTTGTATTTTATAATAGATCATTATAAAATTTGTTATAAAATTTATTATTTGATATAGTAAATATACTGATGATAATAAAAGTATTTTCACAATATTGATTATAGATACATAAGTTAAATAAAAAGTATTTAATATTTTGATAAAATTATGAATTTTTATTTAAATATAATATAAATATCAATGAGATTATTAGTCAAATAATTATAAAATTTGGTAATACTCTATATATAACAAATTGATAAAGATCCAGACTATTATACATAGATTTTGAAAATTATAGATTAAAGCCTTAGATAAAACTTTATAAATTTTTGTTTACATCTCAGGACAATAATCTTTTAAAATTTAAGAATGTTTTGGCTTCATTACTTTTTTTATTTTTTGAGCGCTATTTGAGCGGAATTTATTAGAAAAATTCTTAAACAGAAAAATACATCCCCATTTATTTTTCATTTATTTTGATCCTTCTGCAAATATTTAAAACTGAAAGTCTAAAAAATTTCCGAAAACTCATTAGAAAATTCAGGCTTAAAACATGATATTGATTGTAGCCATACCTTCAAAATACACATCCATATAAGGAAGTTTTAAGGATACAATATAATGCAGCAGCCTTGCCTACTAATATATATTCACTATAACTGTGTTTATATAATAAATATGAAATAAAATCAGCAATAATTTAATTAATTATCCGCAACAATGAGCTCATAACTGAGTTATCCAAAACAAAATTAAGTCATTTTTAATACAAATAGCCTAAAGATAGAATATTATGAGCTAATAATTTGCCCAAATTTAAGGCATAATCTACACTCAAGTACCAAACATAATCTTAACCTTAAACATGTGATTCTATTTAATTTTCAGTGTATTTTTTTAATTATTTAGTTTTTTTATTTTTTTAATTACTCTTTTAACGAAAATGAAATTAAACTTGCCATTACTTTTAGTATGCTTAACCAACGTGATAGCAAGCTTTAACCCAAATAATAAAGATTTTAACCTTGGAGAACAAAGTTTGGATAAGTGTAGCGAGATTGAATTATCAAAGAAGGTTTTATATGATTGTTCAAAACGAGAAGCACCATTAAAGATTCATAACGTAGTTTTAAATCCTAACCCACCAAAAAGAGGTAAAAAACTGGAGATCAAAGCTTCTGGGTACACTAGTGAAGATATTTTACCTGGATCAAAACTCAAAATTGCTGTTAAGTTAGGTTTGATTAAGTTAATAGAATTAAATTATGACTTGTGTGATACAGTCAAGGATTATGGATTGGAATGCCCTGTTAAAAAAGGACCAGTCAATGTCACTACTTCGGTTGATTTACCAAATGAAATTCCTATGGTAATTTAAGTAATTTTATTGAGTAAAATATATATTAACTAGTATTTTAGGGGACTTTCATTGTTGATGCTGTTGCTACTTCAAATGAAAAGAAAGAGTTGGCACATATCATAGCTAAACTTCATTTTTCTTTTAACTAAATAGGCATTAACTTGTATTTTATTCGCTTTTATAAATGAATATTTAATTCGGCCAATATAAATCATTATTTATTAATTTTTTATTTTACTTTATTTATGATATTAAAATCAGCTACATTAAATCGTTAAATAAAAAAAATATTTTTTAGAGTTAGTATTTATTCTCGTCGTGTTTTAAAGAAAATAGCACTGGAAAATTAGAATGTAGACAATAACTTATAAAGAATGGGTTTACATTCATTGACTCTTTTTCTTAAGCATTAGTCTTAATCCTTACACCAAAATTATAATTTAAAAAGTTTTTCAAATGCAGCATAACAAATTTACAAAAAGTAATCTGGCAAAGGTTTTTTAGCTGGCGCTGTTCTTTCATCCTAAAAATATTTAATTTATATTTATATCTAAAGTTGCATTAATTAAAGTTACATATGGTGCTGCATTAAAAACACGATAGTCTTGTTTAAGATTTTCATCCAATTTTAATATTGCTGCTACATTTCCACAACTAAATAGCTATTATTATATATAATTTGTTAATGATAAAATTTTACCGATAACAATAATTTGGTGCCGACCAAACAGTCACTACTTTTCCATCGAACATTCTTTTATAACCTTCCATAACTAATTGATGTGCTCTTGCAACTAATTGTAATCCATTTCGATGCATAAACTAACTATTTAATTATCTTATAAATAACACATTAAGTATTTACCTTTTCTGTGACATTTCCTCCAAACAGGCAACCTGCTCCTCTTGGACTTACTCTCCATCCTTCAACATCTATTATATATATTAATAAATCCCTCTTTTGACCATTTTAAAAAAATACCATCTGGATCTGACCATAGCAAATCACACATTGCACCTTCATGTGGCACCTCTTGTTTGCGATCAATTGTTCTAATCTTAAAACTAATTTAATTGGAACTTTTAATAAATAATTTATTACCTGATCTAAAAAATCAATCTTTGGTGACAGTCCACCATGGACACATAATACTCTATCATCAATAATAGCTGATAACGAAAGGTAATCAAACACTTCACAACAATATCGCCACACATTGGCTGAGCCATATTTCCTAAAACATTCATCATAAAATCCATAAACTTGGGTAATTTGTCTAGATTCATGATTCCCTCTTATCAATGTCATTCGGTCTGGATACCTTACTTTTAAAGCTAGTAAAAGTAAAAATGTTTCTACACTATTAAAACCTCGATCTACAAAATCACCTTTATAATTATGTTATTACTTTGTTAATATAATTTAAAATTTTATCTACCTAAAAAGATGTAGTTAGTATCTGGGCAAGGACCTCCAACTTTAAATAGTTCCATTAAATCATGAAATTGACCATGAATGTCGCCACATATCTATAATATATAATTGAAGTTTTAATAAAAATAAAAACTAAATATTACTATATTGCTAACTTACAGTAACAGGAGAATAGATTCTTAATAAGTTGCCTTCTTCTAAAAGTAGCTCCCTTGCTCTATTACATAAAGATTTGACTTCGTTTTCTGGAATGATTTGACACTTTCGCAATGTTTCGATTTGTCTTTTAAAAAATTGAGTTGATTAAAAGTATACTTACTATTGAATTACCTATCCAATTCTGAATTCATTTTTAAATAATAATTTAATAGAAAAAATAGAAAAAGTAGCAGGATAGAAAAAGAGTTTTGTTCCCTTTTTGATCTAGCTTTTTAATTAAAAATATGCTTAAATATGAAGATTTAAATGGTATATTTTTTGCAATATTTTAGATCAGATAAATAACTGATTAATTCAAGTATTTGAACTCGTATTGTATTTTTAATTTTGAGAATAATCTTATTGTGCTTAGCGTACTTAGTATCTAATATAATAAATAAAGTAAATTAAAAAATATTTTATAATATAACATTTATTTATATCAATTTTGATAAAATTTCAGTTTGAATGTGAATTTTTTATTATTTATAAATAGAAAAAAGATATTTATCGCACATTAATTTTTTAATATTTTTGGCTCTAATCGCTAAATAAAAATAATTAATAATCGCAAAATACATACATCTACCTTATAGTCGACCCATAGATATACTCTAAAAAGTATGTTAAGTCAAATTCGATATTAACTATGTCTACTTACCTGTACACTCATCTTTTAAACAATCATTACAATCTTCTTTTGACTGATAACAACCACAGCCACATGTTCTAATTCCATCTCTATCAACATATTCAGTATCCGGTCCAAGGTTTGGTTTACAACATCCCCCTCCCGTAGTAGAGCATCTGCAACCATCTCTACAATTATTACATCTTGAGTCAATTTTAACTGCTTTACTTCTATCAGCGTCTCTAGTTTCTTTATCTCTAGAAGGTCGGCAACAACTGGGGATCTTATCATCTGGAGATTCTTTACGATAAATACTTTTAAGCTGTTCTTCAGTTGCAGGCTCATTAAATCTAGCGATTAAATTTGAATTGATTGAAGCTTGCTGTAATTTATCTTGTCCATAAGTTAGAAGTGAGAACTCTTTGGTAATATACGATACTGAATTTTCGTCAAATGTATCTGATTTAGCTGGTGATTTACTACTACAGCATTCTTTTTCTTTAATACCTGGGCTTATTGAACCTTCTGATGACATACCACCACAGCAACCGCCTTTTTTAGGTAAACTAGGATCACTCAAATTAGTCGTAGCTTTATCTCCAGGTGTTCTACAACATATACAAATTTTTCCATTTAAACAGCAATTACAAGGGTTAAGTAAATTATCTAAACTTAGTTTTGAACCTTCAAAAATTGAAGGTGCAACACTTTTGCAACCACATGCACAGAAGCTTTTAGATACTATTTTTCCATTTACTGATTTGATAAATTTTCCAGGATGCTCTTTCTTTTTTGAGCTACAGCAAGATCCTTCCTTTTTTTCGTTTATGCTCTTACTGTTCACACTTATCGAATTGGAGATGACTTGAACATTCTGGGCTTGAGTTTTAACTAAGCTAAAATTATCTGTTTTTTTATTCTCAACTAGAGTTTCATCTCCATTCTTTGGTGTACAGCAACTTGATACCGTAATATCGCTTCCAACGGCTATCTTTTGCTCTGATTTTGGTCTACAAAATTTGGTTGTTGGCGTATCACAAATCAATTCACAGCACTGACAATGGCTGGATTTTGAACAGTCACAAGGATTTAATAAATCTTCAACTAAAATAATGAATAAACAATTTGATAACTGGATTAAAATTAACTACCTTTTAAGCCGCCGTTTGAGTCTCTCTTACCACCAGGTGGTGTACATGAAGGATGAGCACCCTGGCCTTAAAAATTGAATTTAATGTATGGCAATGTTTTTTGTATATCAATTCTTACCCAACTGTGCTCTTTCTGCACATATACATTTTATATGCAATTTTTTCGTTTTTCTTAACTCCCTACAATGAGCACATTGTGTTATTGGTCTTCCTTTTTTTCTTATTTCAATTTGAGGGCGATCACTATGCTGACATGTAGAAGCACGATGGCCTTTGATACATGTGGCACAGGAAAATTTGATGCCGTTAATGACAACCATCTTTTTTAATGGATTTAATTTAAGGTTTGGTTTGTAAAATAGATTATTATAATTTTAAAGTTATTATAAAATAGTAGGGAAGGTTTAGAACATCTTAGATCCTAAAAAGGAAGTTGGTTAGAAAAAAAAGAAGGTTTTATGCTTACGATTGCACCAATTAAAAGGAGATAGATTTATTAATTTAGTCCTATTATTTTATTTCCTGATTACTAATAATTTCATTTTGTAAATGAACTTAGATCAAAAAATCCAGACATTTGGTTTTATAAAAAAATTGGAACGTTTTTTACCTTTATCTATTATTAAGGCTATCTATTTAGCATAATAGGTGCATCAAAAACAAATTAAGCATTATTGAAATATATAATTTAAATATATTTAAATTATATTCTAAACTTAAC
The DNA here is from genome assembly GCA_030770535.1 of Batkoa obscura. NCBI lineage: Eukaryota > Fungi > Entomophthoromycota > Entomophthoromycetes > Entomophthorales > Batkoaceae > Batkoa > Batkoa obscura. The sequence continues at coordinate 44,358 of JASVEC010000052.1, read as the reverse complement.
TTTAACAAATATTATTATTTAAAAATCTGCTCGCTTTAAAAATATTTTAATTAACGCTGTATTAGTCATTTGTTTTCTAAAACAAAATAAAATAAAATAAAATAAAATTTGAAATAGCTATCAAAGTATTATTAATTTCTTGGCTTTAACTTTGAACCTTTAAGTCATGTTTACTAATATGTGGTGAACCAGATTTATGCATTATTGAGATTATTACTACTATAGTTTGAAAACAAATAATTTATTTTTTATTTTTAAATATTATATTTAATTGACATCCTCTTATTTATACTAAGCTTTTATTTGTTTTGTAAAAATACAACAAGGGGATGTTTTCTTGTGTTTAAGAATTTTACTACAATCTTTCCACTCAAATAGTGCTTAAAAAATGGAAAAATAATGAAATTAAAAAAAATATCCCCATAATCTAATCTTTATTTTTATACAATAATTTTTGTAAAATTTAACTTCCTAATTTTTAATAATTTTATTAAACTTTATTTAAACTTGTAATATGTCTTTATTTGAACTTTTGATCTAATTTTTTTTATAATTGTTTGAAATACTATTATTACATTTAACATTATTTTGTGTTTTTAAACTCTTAATTTTATTCTTTTTAAAATCCGAATATTAAAAAATTCATTTATTTTCATAAAAATAGTTAACTACAAATTAATTTCAAGAATGGGAATTAGAAGGTGGGTTGGGTGGTAACTGAGGGTTAGAAGTGTCGGGTGCAGGATGAATAGTTGGTTGATTAGAACTCCTTTGCAATTGCTGTTGTTGCAACTGTTGTCTTTGTTGTAATTGTTGCTGTAGGATATGATTCGCTTGAATCTGCTGTTGCTGTAAAAATTGGTTTGCCATAGCTGCTTGTTGTGCCATCAACTGTTGATTATAAGGAATTCGCATTGGGTTTTGTCTTGGTGTTGAAGTGTTACCATTAAATGCAACGAATTGCATTGGGTGTGGTGAATTAATATTAGTTTGTGAGGGAGGTGCTGGGGTCGGGGTTTGATTGGGTAAAATGGGAGTAGCACTTGCATTTGTAACGTTGTGTGGAGATTCCGCTTGTCCAGCTTTGCCAGCCCCCTTTTTCTTCGATCCTTTCTTCCCTTTAGTAGCCCGTTGCTTAGTTTGTTTTGCTGGTTGACCTCCTTGCGTGGTCTATAATAGATAAGTAAACTCATTATAAAAATATATTAAAATGTTACAGGTTGGGTTGGAGCCGAAGCTACAGGGGTAGCCGTAGTTGTTCCATCTGAAATAAATATTAATATTAAATTTTTACTTAAATGATTTACTATTATTCATAGAAATTGGCATTCTGTTACGAAACATAGGATTCTGCATTTGTGCCAGTTGATTTAAGGTTGCTTGGTTAAGCTGCATAGGATTAATATTATTTGGATAATTACCACTTCCGGGTCTGATCATCCCGTCTTGAATTTGTTGTATTAATCTCCTTTGTGCTTCTGCTAATATTCTAGGATCTCCCGGATTGGCCTGTAAATTATTATTAAAAGGTGTCTAGAAAGTATTTTATTAACTCACTTGCTGGCCACTATTTGAACTATGTGGTAATTGTGTATTCTGTATATTATTTATCATTGAATTGTGCTGCATTTGCAATGCTCTCTGATATAATATAGCATTCTGAGTATTTTGCATATGCGTAGCTAAAGCAATACCTTCCGGAGAGTTCAAATTGAGCTGATTCATATTAATGCTTGGCCTCAAATTATTTAATCCTTGAGGTAATCTTCCTCCATTTCTAGCAGCAGCAGCGGCTTGTGCAAACAAAGCAGGATTTGAAAGAATATTTGGTGGTATATATCCAAGTGCTGCATATTGAGATGGATGTAGACCTTGCGGGATATTTGGTTGGATGATGTTATTATTTCCATTTGTTTGACCAGCCTGATAGTGTTCAGCAATGATTCTAGCCGCATTACTAGCTCTAGCCAAAGGAATGTTCCCAAGTGCATTCCGCATAGCATTTGGAATATTTTGGAAGTTTGTAGGAAACCCGGGCCTTAATACAGGATAAGGCCGCCCACCAATTGTATTCGGTCTTGAAATTGCGATAGGCGGTTGTCCTGGTTGGATTTGAGGTTGAACCTATAAAGATGTGTAAACAAATAAATACTAGTACAAAGCAACAATAAATAATTACTTGTTGAGTACTTTCTTCTTTTTGATCCATCCTTCTTTTAGATATTGGATCCTCGAGTACTTTAGCTTTTATCAAATCAATCGGATTTATAAAAGAAAGCTGAGTACTAGAAGATGGAGCATCAGACATAATCCCAGATGTATTATGTGAGTTCGCTGATAGTCGATTTTGTTAGATTAATTTATATTGCTAAACTGTAATTACCTGTATGCGTGTCTTTCTTTTTCATGGACTTCTTCTTTACAGTTTCAAATGCGGCAAACCTTGAAGAGGTACGTTTCTTTTCATCATGTGCATTATTTGTATTATTTATCAAATTTAAAGAATTAGAGTTATTATGATCATTGCTCTGAGCAGCTGAATTGGTTGGTGATGTATTTGAAATAAAAGACCATCTTTGAGAACAATCTTGAGCTTTTCTTTTTTGTGATGAGTATAAATTTGAATTATTATTAAGCAAAGTAGCTAAAAGATCCCAATTGAAAGAAAGTTCTGAAGCCCTTTTTCTTATGAAATTATCCTCAATTGAATTCCATGATGGTTCAAATTTATTTGATTTGATATTTGCTGCATTCTCTTTCGTAGTTAATGTGGCAGCATTTGTTCGTGTTTTGTTTAAAAGTACTATTTTGTTATTATATAATAAATAAACTATTTAGTATTAACACTTACATGGTAAATCTGAAAATGCTTGGAAATCCAGATTGGAATAGTAAGTTGAAGAATCAAATGGCAAATCATTTATAAAAGGAGCAGATAAACTTGAATTGGGAATTTCATCTTGAAAAATAACAAAAGTATCTACCAGCCTTTGAATCGGAACAATCGAACCATGCTCTATTATATCTTGATAATTCTCAGTGTTAAGGTTGTCAAGTGTATATGTGAGCATATTTTCATAAAACGGATTATTTTCAGTTTCACCTGCTATTGATTCAGATTTTAAAGAAATATCGAAAATGCTTGAAGGGATCATGTCAACTTAATAAAGTTAAAATATATAAGCGAATAAGCGAATTAAGTTACCATTAGTATCTTTTTTCCTAACATTTACAGTACCATCATTTTTGAAAAATGTTTTTGTTACATGAAGTGATTTATCAGAAGCATTATGCCAATCTAAAACAGCGTCTGCTATCGTTTTGGCCATAGAAACCTTGTACTTTTTTTCTTCAACAAAATCTGCTTGCATCCACATCTAAAAACAATGTCAAAATCTAATAATTTAGTACAAACAGCAATCTTACAGCTTCATCTAGAAGATTATCCCAATGAGTTTTCGGCCTTTGTATGGTAGGTTGTCGACTAAATTGCTTATAACTCCACTCGTTCTTTGCAGCCAAATTTTCAATTTTTTCATAAAGCTCACAAATTCTAGAATCGGAATCTTGTACCTATTAATATATTATAAGCATTCATACTTCAAAAGCATTAATATCTCATGGTAAGTTTAATACCTTCCAATCGTCAGTTGATAATGCTCGTGTAGAACTGGCTACTTGTATATTTAATGGTTTAGATACAACTTTAGAAACGACCTCTTTCAAATCAAAGGAACGCTGGCTCATATGTGCTTTATTTATTTTGTTTATCACGTCTTTGGCTAAAGACGCTTCTGGAAGTTCATCCAAGTTTTCTTGTGTCTTACCAATACTAAAGGGCATAGATCTTGGTTTGATATAGGATTTAGAATGAAATTGGAGAGACTAACATAAGTTTTAATATGTAATCTGTTTTTGAAAAAATTATAATACCTCAAACAACTCCCTCGCTTTTTTTAAGTAGTTTTCTCTAATACTGCCTTTACTGTACTCGTCTTCAGTGTTATCACCTAGAATTTCTTAACATTATATGTTGTTTAATATTAGATTTACGTAATTTTTAAATAGCAACATACCCTAAATTAGGTTAGATAAAATAATCAGTAACAAAACTTAACTTACTGTATTCGCTTTTTCTTTAATGAATGAATTTGAGTTATCACTAACAAGTAATTAGAATTAAACAGACATTGGATCAAGCTTAAATACCTGTATGTACCCGATTCTTCGAATTTGAGAGGCATAGAGGTCCTTCTTCTCTGAAAATTGTTTTTTTTAAAGATGGAAAAATGGTCTGGACTATGGGTTTTTGTAGCTAAAGTGTTGTTAGTATTGATATGAATAAAGCAAGTAATAAGGTATACAAATTATCTCATCTTGTAATCCCAGAATATTTGAATCCTTACTTGAATTAGGATCACTCTCGTTTCCATTTCCGTTTTCATGATCATTAATTAATACTGATTCATCAACAGTTAACTCATCTTATAATTTTAAAAAAATATTATCCATTGTTTAAATATTATCTACCTGATATATAAGACTCGTCCAATTTTTCAACTATAGCTGAAGATGCATTTGGTGACTTGATTAATGTCAAATATTTTGGATTAAACTCATTTTGCGCTTCAGAAATATCAAAATTAAAAGCTTCCTCAGACTTTAAACCTGGTTTAAGTTTTCTATCAATTTTTAGTTTTAATAATGAAAAATAATTTAAAATACTCTAATTTGTTTATTTCAAAAAATGATGCTTCTTCTTTATACATAACAGTCTAAGGGAGTGATAAATAATTGAACTTGAAATTTAACCGCTATACTTTTAAGTTTAGCGTTTATAGCTATGTGAAATAACCAAAGCTGTTCAGTTTGTTATTAAAGGGATGTATAAGTAAATAAAAATTATATAAAATAATATCCTTGGTATGAAGGTGTGACTATATAGCTGGGACTTTATTATATGTCCTTTGAAATTTTAATCCCTTTTCAATCCTTTGTCACTTCAAATCGTAACTTTTTTGCAGTCGATTTCTAGCAAAAATTAATCTCAATCCTGTCCTTAAATTTTTGGAGTTTATCGCAAAATTCAATTTTTGAATTTAACTTTAGATGCTCAGAATAATTATTATAGAAGTATATGAATTTTTGTATAAAATGAAATGAATATAACCTTAGACTATACTTTTTATCTATATAATTTAATCCTTCATATTTGACCTTCGAATAATGTAAACCTTTTTTCAATATCCACACTTTATATATTCTCATACTTTAACTACAATAGATAGAAAAATGATTTGGATGTTTTTACCATAATGAAAATATATGAAAAAATATCATTTAAATAATCTTAAAGGTAGTTCTATAAATAAGCCACTTTTTATCATTTATTATTAACATGTTATAAATTTTGAATATAGTTTTAAATATAACAAATTATTTGACATTATATGGGGCTGTTTTTGTTTTCATTATTTTTCCATCTTTAAGCACTATTTGAGTGGAAAGATTGTTGGTAAAATTCTCAAATATAAAAACATGGCCTCATATCATAATTATTAAACTTTTATTAGTTTTGAAAGGCATTAGAACATATGAGGATGTTTTTTTGATTTCATTACTTTTCCATTTTTTAAGCGTTGTTTAAGTAGAAAGATTGTTAGTAAAATTCTTAAACACAAAAATACATCACCATATATATTTGAATAGATAACGTTTGAAAGTTTATAATGAAATTATTAAATTTTATTTTATAAAACAACAGAAGCAATCATAATATAACATATTTTAGATTTGAATTTTCAAATAATATACTCGAAATTTATATTGTATTTAGTTATAAACCCTTAAATCTAAAGTGCAAATAATAATAAAAAATAAAATAAAAAATAAAATGCAAATAGCGATAAATTAAATGTTAAGAAAAATCTTTAGGTCATAATGTTTATTTTTAAATTTAATCTTTCTTTAATAAATGTAAGCAAGGGAAGAGGGATTTTAATTTCAATAAATTATTTAAAATTAATTTAAGTTCTTATATCAAATTTTCCAAAGCCTATAAAAACAGTATAATTTCCTCAAAGAAATTACAATAACACAATAAATTACACATTAATCTTTTGGCGATATTTTACCAAGTCTTCGATAGTGATAATCTTAATATTGTATAACTCAGAAAACTTTAAACAATCATCACGTCGTTTCATAGTACCATCATCATTAACAATCTCTCCTATAATTCCCGCTGGAAATACCCCTGATAATTTGCAAAGATCTATAATACTATTAAAATATGAATGACGTAATAAAACACATAGCTTACCCACACATGCCTCTGTATGACCTGGTCTTTCTAGTACTCCTCCAGCAACTGCTTTAAGTGGTAAAATATGACCTGGTTTGATAAAAGCATCCCCGCTTATTATTTTTGGATCTCCTAATGCAGCGCATGTCTTCGCTCTATCAGAAGCAGATATGCCTGTAGTTGTGCCTAAAAAAATTAAATATCGTAAGGTCAAATATAATTTGTATAACTATAATATTTACCTTCTTTTAGATCGATCGAAACACCATAAGCAGTTCTTAATGGATCTGTTGGATTTGGTACCATTAAAGGAATATCAAGTTGCTCTAATCTTTCGGCCGTGGTTGGGGCACAAACGTAACCACTAGTATAATATAAATATTTAAACAATCATCTTTTTTAGCTTTATTTACCTTGAATAGCGAATCAAAAACGCCATCTTTTCAGAAGTTATATGTTCAGCAGCGATAATAAGATCTCCTTCATTTTCACGGTCTTCATTATCCATTACGATTAAAAATTCTCCCTTTGCTAGTAACAATTGGTTAACATATTGTAGTATAGTATAAAATAAAAACAGAATATTATGCTTAGTTAATAAAATACTTACCAAAACTATTTAATGCTTCAGGAATAGAATCAAACTTTTCTTTCGATATACCAACTTGATCAGTAACCATTTTTATACTATTTATTTTGAATTGAAGAAATTGAAAAAGGTTAAAATTCATCTTATTTATACTTTGTTATGATATGTTTACAGTTTTAATACTCTATAATTATAATTAGTGCTACTTAAAATTAGTAGATAATTGATTGGTTTAATTTATTCAATGGCCAATTAACTTTATGATTTAGTAATAAGTCTAAATTTGGAGATGCCTATTCTTTGACTTTTCGCCTTTATGACCAACTCCATGAAAATTTATCCTAATTATTTACATATAGTATTTTAAAAAAGGATGTGTTTCAATATAAAGTTTAAATGGTAATTATTTTATTTTATTTTATTTTATTGTTCGTTATAATTAGCATTCATTCAATTCAATATTAATATAATTATATTAAACTTATTGTAAGAGTGTTAGATTACTAATCTGAAAATTAATTTTTTTTTATTAGAAATCCTTACATAATCAAAGGGTTTTAATTTCGGAAGTTGGTGTAATGGGGTGTAATGGGCAAATAAAAAAGCATATTATACTGATTTCAATCTAACAGATTTAACATTATCTTGCTCAAAAAAATTATGTTCTGCTTCTAATTAATAATTCAGATTTATACAGTCAAATGTTTTTATTATAAATAAAAAAATTAGTTTTACAAAACAAAAATATTTATAATAAACATTGTGCATAATAATAGAATAATTTTTATAAGTCAATTCTCTACTTTAAATTGAGTATTTTTTAAAATCAAATTAGATAAAAAGTAGTATAGCTATAGTTCAATTACCATACTACTTTATGGTGACAACAAGTAATTAAATTTTATTATATTGTATTAGAATGTCTTATTTTTTTGAATATTTAGTTGGTAAATTTTAACGAAGTTAAATAAAGAATGGACAAATACCCACTATTTCTACTATATTACTCCCTTCTTATTATTGATTAAAACATTCAAGCACTCAAGAATTCAAAGCTTTACAAGTCTAAAAAATACATAAACCAGATCAAAAGACATTCTCTATATCATGTCAAGGATCTTTTAATAATATGAAAAACGTTTTACAATTTTACAAGACCAGTTAATTATAAAACTTCAAGAATTCAACAGAATATCATATTGTTCTATAAAATCCTACATTTATGGTTAAGTTTGATCAACAAAATAAAAAAGTATTTATGATATTTTAATTAAATTTTATTTACGTATTAAACAACAATTGGAATGAGTTTCAGTGTACCCTTTATTTAACATAATGGAATAATGAATATTTATTAACTAATATCAACTTCAACTTCTTATTCCATTACAAAAGACTGGATTTGGAATATAAAATTAATTAGTCCAAGCGCTAAAGAGAACAGCTAATACAGAGACATTAATCAAAGACACAGTAGAGCTTGCAGCAGCTGAGTCAGTGATCACTTTCTTGATTTTAGTAGTATAAGTCATCGTTTTGGTTTGTGTAGTACCGTTGACTACTTCAGTAGATAAACTAGTACTCGTAACTTCTTCTTCAACCTCAGTAGTCTTTACACCTAAAGCTTAAATTAGAATCGATTTATTTTCTAAATTAAATAAAAGTACCTGTTGGTGTGAATTTAGTCTTTGTTTCTATCATTTATATTTAGTACTATTTGTTACTTTATTGTTTTAATTTACCTTGTGGTTTATCCTTTTCTTCACTTTTAGTAGTTTTTGGAGTGTCATCTGATTTAGATGGCTCCTTAGTTGGATCTTTAGTTGGGATTGATGTTGTTTCTTTAGTTGATTCCTTGGTAGAATCTTTTGTAGGATCTTTGGTTGTTTCTTTAGTTTCTTCCTTTGTGGTAGTTTTAATAGGCTTTTCTTCAGTCTTAGTAGATCCAGTAGTGGGTTTTTCACTACTCTTAGTTTCTTCAGATTTACTTGGTGTGTCTGTTGTTTTTGTTTCTTTAGGCTTTTCAACAGTTCCTTTGCTTTTAGATTCTATATCTGATCCAGTCTCCAAGTCTGTTGCAGCTTTAAAATCATTAAATATAAATATGAAAAGTATTGAATTTATCTACCTCCTTGTATGTTATCTGATGAAGCACTAGATACTAAAGTAACTATAATATTATTAATATGTGATGTATATAAATAGTAAGCTTCATTACTTAAGATAGCGAATAATAAAGTATGTGAAAATTTCATTTTAGTCTAAATTATAAAGAAATGAATAGAGTCTTTGAAGTTCATTTTTAAATATTCTAAAAATTAATGTTCTTCTTTCACCACCTAAATTAAGTAATGTATTCAATTAACTTTTTTTAATAGCATTGAGAAGTACTAGTACCAAGCTAAAGTAACTTATAAATAAACTAGTTATTCAATTGGTTATTTTTATAAAACAAATACTAAAAATAATAACTAATTATATTGATAGCTTGCTTATTATTTTATAAATAACTTTTATTTTTATTTCAAAGCTTGACTTTTTTCGAGATTTTCTTATGAAAACTTTATTCTATCTCATTTTTGATGATTTAATTCGTCCACTTTTACATGAAAAACTATAGGCTAACAATAAACTATATTTTCCAGTGGCTTTAAAATTAAACTTTATAATTTTAAGAGCCTATTTTTTTAAAAGTAATATAAAACATCTCTGTTTTACACCAAACTATTAGCATACGAATAACGTAAAATTGAGAATCCTTAAAATACATATTCTGTCCAAATTTTTTTTAATGCAGCTAATGTTTTAGCAAACTGTAGCTTTACTGCTTATAGTTCTGAACTAAAAATAACTTTATTTTTAAAAATAAGGTTCTAATTATAAATATAATTAAAGTTATAAAAATTTCACACTGTATAATTTTAAAAGTGTAGCTATTTGATAAATAGTATAATATGCCATTGTAACCAGATATTAAAAACAATCTAAAATATACAGATTATTACATGTTATATTAATTATTTATTTACATGAAAATCAAATTGAGAATGAAAAAATAGATAATAGATTGAGCAATAGTGAAATAAGGCATCAGGAAGGAACTGGAACCCGTGGTAACGGTTTTTGGAATTTTGGATGTGATAACACTCGTTTGGGTGCTAGTTTTGCCATCAATAACAGTAGTTATAAGGCTTGTTTTGGTAACATACTCGTCGCCACCACTTGTTGACTCTTAAATATAAAAATTTAGCCTAATTTAATAAAATAAACTATTTTATTGTTACCTTTAGTTTTAGGTGGTGGGATAACGGTAACAGTTTGAGTCAAAGTAATTGGTGGGTTATCCGTAACAATAGGAGGTTTGTCCGAAGTAACTGGAGGTTTGTCTGAAGTTATCGGTGGCTTATCAGAGGTAACTGGGGGTTTATCAGAGGTAACTGGGGGTTTATCAGAAGTAACTGGAGGTTTGTCCGAAGTAACCGGAGGTTTGTCCGAAGTTACTGATGGGGTACTTGTAGGTTCTGGTGTTTCACCTGTTGGAATTGAAACATCACCTATTATTTTTTAACTAAAATAAATTAATAGTTATTAATGATGTTACCAGCGACATTAGGTTGGCCATCTACTCCAGCATTTTGAATAGCACCTACTATATGATATTATTAATATTATATTAAAGTAAATGAAAATGAATTGTACTTAGATATAGTAATAAAATTGAAGAATTGAATTTCATTTTTAAATAAAAACTATTAACTAATTTTTACACCTTATATACTTTTTAAGCGGGTTAAATTAAACTTGTTTTTTATGAAAGTTATTTTTAAATTTAGTATACTCCTTTTTGATTTCATTTGTAATCACTTGAATTTTTCATTTTCTATTTATATTTATTAAGATCACGATATACACTCATAAATAGAATAACAAATAATACCATATTTATTGCAGTTTAACAGTTGATATATTGTATTCTAAAAATAAAACTTCATTTTGTCATTGTAACAATTTAGGGTTTATCATTAAATTTGTAACATAGAATAATTTAATAAATGCTAACCTTATATTTCATAAAATGGAGTACCCCCAATTCACTTATTTTGATTTTTTTCCTTTAAATCAATATCATATTCATTCTCTAACTTTCTTCTAATAGTTACAAGTTCATATTTAATTAGTCATTGTTAGCACAAGCAATTGACATAAAAAAAGCTTAAAGGATACTAGTTAAACCTTTGAAGTTAAAGACGTGCCTTTATGAAACTGAAATTTAAATATTACAAAGAGTAAAAGTAAAAATATTTTATTCAATAAAATAATAGTAGCCTATATTTGCGAACCAATTTTATATCTTTAATTTAAAGTGTGACTGCTATTAGGTTTTAAATTTATATCTCGTTTTTACGTATTTCAATGATATGTATAAAAGTATCATAAACTAGTGATGTAATATATAAGCAGTAATTTATTGTTGTTAAAATCCCTTATTATAAATCCAACGATTGACCATTTCCAAAGCATTTTCTGGTTGATCATAAGGAACCTAAAAAAAAGGTTAATATTATGCGATTTATACATATAATGTAATTACCATATGGCCTGCATTAAATACTCTTAAAAAAGTAAAATGCTCATGACTACGTACTTCACCTGCAGGCTTACCAGTTTTTTCGTTAATCCAGGTTTTATCTTTTTTGTTAGAAAATTGGTCATGACCTGGCCACTCTAAATTAACAGTCCATGCTTTACTTCCAATCCAATTACAAATAAAATCAGCATCACCATTGTAAACTAATACTTTGATACCACCAGACAACAAGATAGGAATATCACGTACAAATGGATACATGCTAACAGATTAGTATAAAAATTACAATTAAAATAGTAAATTACAGGTCTCCAGTAATTGTAAATCCAGTATTGACAGAGTTGCTACAAGATTCATATTTATCAACTTTAACGCCAAGTTCTCTCATAACATGTGGTAGATTATAATAAGACTCAAGATCATTAATAATATCATAACACAGATCGTTATCTCCGCATTTTCTACGCACATCGTATGGATTCATACCTGATTTCATATAAGGAGTTTCCATAACATTTGAGCAATATAAAGAGGCAGGTACACAAGTAATGAAACTAGTAAAATCATAACAAGATTTAATCATCTTTTTACATTTTGGGAAATTAGCACGCATTTTGTCACAAACTGGCTTTGGTAAAACAGGGGCATATGTATTATTACATGCCATATCTGGGTAATATTCATATTGTACTAATGGATCTGTTACTCCGTTTCCGATACCGATACTTTTTAGATTAATATAATTAGATGGTTCCGCTACTATGTTATTTTCATGAACTACTTTGGCTAACTCAGGTACGTAATGTCCACCATAAGATTCACCAAAAATATGAAATTCAAGATGACGATATTTTGGAAATTCTTTAAAAAATAATTGTAAAAATGGATAAAGTTCTTTAGTTGAAGCTATAGTATTGGTTGGTGTACCTGTACCATAAGAAAAACCAGTATTGATAGGCTAACAATTTTAGTATTTTAATATTTTACTAAAAATAGCAAATAAAAATAATTTACTTGATCAACGTAAAGAATATTTGCATTACTATTCCAGCTATGAGGATGGATATTTGTACCATTTCCGAATTTATTGACTCTGCACGGTCCATTTTCCATTAACAAACCTAACATAGAAGAGCAGCCTGGACCACCATTAAGCCATAAAATTAATGGATCTTTACTTGGGTTGTTTCTTGATTCAAAAAACCAAAAGAAAAAATGCTTATTTGATTTTGTATCTAAATAACCAGAATACTAAAACAATATTAATATTAAATATTGTAAATTGAACTAAATATTTTACTTGTTGAACCTTATCGCATAACTTTGGCTCTTTGATACGTATAGCATAATTTGGATACTCCTTATCCATAAGTACTTTTCCTTCCCAATCATTTTGTAAAGTATTTAAATCAAATGGATATAATTCTTCTATCATTTCGTTCATTTCCTCCATCTCCCTATCTAAATTAAAGAGCTGATCTACTTTCTTAAACGAGACTTGCTTGAATGCAACTATGACGGATGTCATAATGCTAAATAGCAATAAAACAGTTTTAATGTTGTTCATTTTATTTATAGTAAAACTAAATAAAAAGCAGTTATTATTTTGAATTTTTTCGATTAAGTTATAGTGAATGACGTATTATAGTAGTTTCAAAAGTTACTAGTTCGAAATTTTTTAAGCAAGTTGTTTAATTAGAAATTTTTTATCATAAAATAATTTTCAAATAAAAGGAACATACTAAAATAGTAAGCTGCAATATCTAAACTCCATCGTAATTTTAATTGGAAGTAAACAAAATAAAACTGGTTTAAAACAATTTAACATTGGTTTTAAACTTAAAAAGTAGCGACAGCACTATAGAGATTAATAATAACAGATTAGAGAAATGATAACCAATTTAACTTTTAGTTTGCAAGAATGTCTATTATATAGTAGTTATTTAAGCATTCAATTTGTATTACCATTTTATTTGTTTTTAAAGAATGAGGAGGTTAAATTGTCTAGAAATTCACCAGTGATAATAATAAAAAGATTCAAGATTGTGCTATTCAATTGCGTTTTAGCTTTCCTTTCTTTAATTTTTATTGTTAAAATTAAGATTAATTCAATGGTAATTTTAAGTTGAAGTGTTTTATTTATTAATTCATTCTTTATTTTCCAAGTCCATAGCAACTATTATGAAGGAATTAGTTTATGAGTTAGGATTAATACCTATTAATGGAATTTATACTTTAATGAGTAGCTCAGTTTTAATTACTATTTTATTTATGAGTAGTTTAGTCCAGTTTTATATTGAAGAAGATTTATTTTTTCAAAAAAATAATTTCAAATCTTATTTCAACTATTTGTTTTTCAATTTATTTGGTTTAAGAGCGTATATTATTGTAAGCTTTTACTTCTGTAAATTTTTATTCTATTCATTCTATTTAGGGTCCATTCTCTGAAGAGTTTATTTTTCGAGTATGTATGTTATTGCCATATATCCATTCCAACCAGAATAAGAACTTAGTAATATTTTATTTGCCTTTATTTTTTGGTGCTGGTAGGTTATATTTATTATTAATTTTATAGTTTTAATATTCTTTGAATATTGTTTTAGCTCATTTACATCATTTTATTGAGAATCTTCGATTCGGTATCCCATTTAAAAAGGCCTTATTTCAATCAAGTATTAACTTTTATTATTGTTATAATATATTGTCTAATAATAATTAGTATTTCAATTTATATACACTACATTATTTGGATGGTACGCTACATTTTTATTTTTAAGAACAGGTAAATTAAATGTTATTGTTTATTAACACTAATTTTTATTAATAAGGCTCATTATGGAATCTATTTTTATCACATACATTTTGTAATATGATGGGACTACCTTATCTATCCTCTAAGTTAAGTTCTAAATCTTTAATTAGTAAGAATTAGTTTACGTAATTTTACAATTCATAATAATACCATTTGTTTTTAGTTGTCTCGTTCCTCTATGTATTAGGTTTAGTTCTCTTTTTGTATTTACTATATCCATTAACTGAATTAAATACTAACTTGATTTAACTTGTCATGTTTTTCAAATATAATTTCTCATTATTAGTTGAGCTAGAGGTCGCATTTAAACTATTACTATCTATTGTAGTACCATCTATCGTATTATTAGTTATTACACTAGGGTTGTTGCTGTCTATTTCACTGTTATTTATTATGCTATTATTATTATTAACATAATAAAATTTTAAGAATTGAATTCTTTTTTCCATCAATTTCAATTTTGTATAGTACCAACGTTTACTGATTTCTAACTCAGTAAAATAATAATCTTCCATGATTAAATTATTAGTAGGACATAAATTACAGCAGATTATGTCCTTTTGATAATGACTACATGTATTTAACTTATTTGATAACCAGCACTCCTCATCAAAATGATGACAGATTAGACACACTTTATTTCGATTTGGATAAGAATATAATTGTTTTAATTTAAGTTGTTCCATCTTTATCTTTTTTAGATTGTTTATTAATAAATTTAGCATTGATTTTTTTTGATTTTTTATTGGACACTTTTTTGACAACTTTAATTGGTTATTTGACTTTTTATTTAAATTAATTGTTAGTATATTATTAGTATTAGTATTAGTATCGATATAGTTAATAATTAAAGGTATAGATAATAAATAAAATGATTCGGTAGTAGTAACAAAAGTAGTATCGATCAATTCAATCTTAATATTTATCAACTTCGTCTCATCATCTTCATCATAAGTCTCATATTCATACTCCAATGATTTATTGTTGTCAAAGCATTGTTTTAATTGATATGACCTTTCATCCCTTAGTTGTCTTATATAAAACGATGTTTTTTCTTCATTGTTTATATTAAAAGTTGGGTTTATTTCAAATGGATTGCTATGTTCTATAAAAATCTATATTAGTTATGTTATTCTATAATATTATTACTAATGCTATTACCTAAATAAGTGCCAGGGGCGAACTCAATCAACCAGCCATCACACTCCTCTTTTTCGACTAATTGATAATGAATATACTCGGCTTGATGTATATCTTCATTGACGTTAAAATAATAAGGGTGTTCTATATCAATTCTCTGCTTAAATAAATGATTTGAATAAGTATCATTTTTTAAGTTAAATAAGTTTAATAAAATTAAATGAAATTCTAATAATAACGTAGATTCTAATATCAATAACTCGAATTGTTTTGATTCATACATTAATTTTAATATTAACTTTTTCTCCAAATTGTGTTTGTTGAGCATTGTATTTCTTTATCGCTTTTTAATAAAATTAATGTTTGGAAAATAAATAAATGGTTGTTATAATTATTGATCTATCTATTTATACTATTTTTTTTAGAAAAATAAAGTTCTTTTTTAAGGTTAATAATAAATTGTTTTAAAGTATAAAAAATAGTTAATTGTGAAACGTTTAATCTATTTATTTAAGCCCAGATTTAAATGAACTAGATTTTGATTTAATTCTAATTCTCTCTTTATAGTAATTTAATATAACAATTATATTTACTTTATACTACATCACACTATTTAATATTATAAAAAACTATCAATAAAGCGTTGTAAGTACTTTATAATATGACCTTTAAAATATATTCAAATATTTACTTATAGTAATAACAGTAACTTCCGACTTCATTTTTATTATTTCTATCAATTAAGGGGGTATTTGTATTAAAAATACAATACTATTCTTTATCTTTATTCTAGAATAATTATTATTATCAATCATTATTAATTTTATCTCCTCATTCTTAATCACCTCTCCTTAATAATTATTCAATTGTTTGCCTTTTGCACTTTAAACTTGTTTTTATGAGTTAATAGTTCTACACCTTTTATTTATTCCCTAAGGTTTTATTTATTTTTTATTTTTAAAAAATATTAGATAGTAACATCTAGAAACTTTACATATATTATTAATATTTAAGAATTAGTCTTAAGTAAATGGGAATATCTTTAGATTATACATGAGACCTTTTGTTTAACATTATCAATACTAGTGTTTTAACTATAAAGAATTTAGATAATAAAATGGTCATTAAAAGTGATACTCAAATCGAGGCTATTGTTTTTATAGGTTAACTTTTTTTAAAACTATTTGTTTATGGCTTAATTTTTGATGAATCTGGAATTTTGTCTCTAAAATATCGGCAACAGTCCACCTTTTAAAATAATATCATTTTTGTTCTATTAGCATAGAAAAAAAATAAACAACAATAAAATTAATAATTGCTTATAAATATTTTGCCATTTATGCCTTTATATATTAAAGCTAGTAATAATGATAGAATGAAAATTAGATAGTCCTAATTAAAATATTTTTTACCTTTTGGATAAGGAAGAGTTACAGATATTGTCTTTTATAAAAAGGAGAAAGAGGTGTTAAAGGTGGTAGTAATGATATTAACAGGATTTTATTAACTATGATGATACAGAACCGTTCTAATAAAAGCGTCAGAGGTTAAAAAGTTGAGCTATTTATTTTATAGGTAAATTCAATCACCCATATTATCTCAAATGATGCTAAATTGAATTTGAAATTAATAGCTTATAAGCTATTAATATATTGAAATTTAAACTTGTATTACTCCACAGACAATATATTATTTATTTTTAGAAACATTATAAATATATATTAACATTACAAGATTTAATTTAGAATTTTATGCAAATAATAAAGTTTAGATTGACATTGAAATACTTTATCTGTTATATTTCTAATATTTTTAAAAAAAAGGTCACAAAAGACTTGTGATTATTTTATACCTTCAATTATAGTAATATCATACTTTCAGAAAGCATTTAAAATTGTATTAATCTTATTATGGAATAGAAACAATAAACAATATTTTATAAATAACTATATGCTTAAAATAATAAGATTACTACAAAAGCATGGGTAAGCAATTAACAAACACTATAATCTTTTATTCTACTATAAAAACAATAGTACTTACAATACATTTAGAATGAAAAAGGAATTTAAAGACCATCGATGTAATGATATTATACTTCAATGACTAATTTATTTATACTTTATGTAACATTTGTTAAAATAATTATCATTTTAATGAATGTTATAGGCATATAGTATTTTTATTATATAATAAACCATTTTTTGTTTCAGCGTTTTTCCTTATGAAAATTAAATAAGAACTAATTGTATAGTCTATAATATCAAATTACAAAATCAGAACAACAAATTATTGGGTTTAAAAAAAAAGTTACGTAATGAATTAAAAAAGTCAAATTGACTAAAAACTAATTTTATAATACAATTAATTTTTACATATAAATGAATCAACTTAAAGAAAATGAATTGAAAGCCATTAAATTAAAATGGGAGCAGTAATAGTACTATACAATAAACATTAATACCAGTATAATACTTAACTTTAGAGAACAGATAGAACTAAAGAAAAGATTAGTTGAAGATTCTTCAAGCTTAGACTTTACAATTGATTATAATAATGACCAAGTAAAACTAAATAATTTACATACTATTGCTGGGGTCGATATTTCCTTTTTTAAGAAAGAAAATAATAAAGGAATTGCTTGTTTATCGGTCTTATCTTATCCTTCATTAAAGGTAATTTACTATATAATTTTTAGAAAATATAGTAATACATTTAGCTAATACATTTAGAAACAGAAGAAATAGAACTGAAGTACCCATATATAGCCGGTTATTTAGCGTTTAGAGAAGTAGATCCAATATTGAACCTAATTAAACGAGTGAAAGAAAAAAGAAAGGAAATTAAAATACAGTTAATAATGGTGGATGGTAACGGTAAGTTTCATCCACACCAATTTGGACTAGCTTGTCATTTAGGGGTGTTGGCCAATATACCAACAATCGGTGTAAGTAAAAACTTCTTATACTTAAGTAATGAAAAGAATCTAAGTAAAAGTAATTTCAATTTAAGTCAATTGGAATTTATTTCTATTGGTAAATATAAGTACGGGTTTATTATTGGAGATTCCGGTTTAGTTTATGGAGCAGTAATTATTTTGTCATATCATTTTAAGTATTTATTTAATTATTATATAGGCTTTAGTTAATAATGAAACTAGTAAAAATCCTATCTTTATTTCTCAAGGCCATATGATTGACTTAATTGACTGTATTATGATTACTTTGAGCTGCTGTTTATATAAAATACCAGAACCTATTCGACAAGCTGACCTTAACTCTAGACAAATTATAAGAGAATTAAAGTATTAGTTATTTAAATTTAAATGTATTGTTATATTATCATTGTATATTTTTACTATGAAATCAAATAAGCCTATTCTATATTTATCTAATTGGTTAAAGCATAATTTAAATTAGCTAATCAAATGGAGTTCTGTGATTCATGCTTGTTTAAACAATATAAAATAATAAAATTCAAATTGACACAAATACTTTAATATTATATTCATAGAATGAAAGCTAAAGCAGAAACTGATAATAGAATTAACAAAAGTAGCCGATTTAAACCCATAGGAAGGAAGATATATACTTTATTAACTGACCCAAAACATAATTCAAAACTGTGCAACTTTATTATTGTATTGGAAGTTTTGTTTAATCTAGCTATTATCTTCAAAGTAAATTGTAAGTTATGGATAAAATAGAAAATAATAAAACATAATAAACAAACGATTGTTTTAGATACTGAGATTGACTGGAAAGCATATATGCAAGAGGTAGGAGGCTTCTTAGATGGAGAATTTGATTATTCTTTATTAAAAGGAGATACTGGGCCTTTGGTTTATCCTGGATTATTTGTATATATTTATAGTATATTTTATGTGATTTCGAATCAAGGAAAAAACATATTATTAATGCAGTTTATCTATTTAGTAGTATATATAGTCCAAATTAAAATAATGAGCAAGATACATTGTAAAACAAAATTAGCACCAATCTATTTACTACTACTATGCTATAGTAAACGGATACATTCTATTTATGTATTAAGGTTATTCAATGATCCTATAGCTATGTTGTTTTGTTATATTGCTATTTATTTTACTCTGAATCATCAGTTTTATTTTGCAACAATGCTTTATTCGTTGGCAGTGGGGATAAAAATGAATGTATTGCTATTTATGCCTGGTTATTTGTTTATTTTATTCTGCAATAAGAATTTGGTCCAATTTTTATTAAATATTGCTACGTTTTTTATTGCTCAAGTAAGTGTCCTATATTATTTTGTATCCATTGTACTTATTGAATTTGTTTAGATACTTATTGGACTACCTTTCTTATTAAAATATCCTCAAGAATATGTAAATAATGCATTTGAATTTAATAGAAAGTTTGATTTCCAATGGACAGTAAATTGGCGAATGTTTGGTAAAGAAAGTTTCGAGTCCAACTTGTTTGCTAAAGTATTATTATTTTTTCATCTCTTTTTATTATTATTCTTTTTATTTACATGTTGGATTAAACCATATGGCGGTCTAATTTCATTCTTAAAAAAGAGATTACTGTTTAACAAGAACAACAAGAATGAAATAATGACAAGTAAGTTCATGTTGGAAGTATTATACATCTCCAATTTTATTGGGATATTATGCTCTAGAACTTTACATTATCAATTTTATTCCTGGTATTATCATACATTGCCCTTTTTGTTTTGCATATTAACTAGAGTTTACCCTAAATTATATTTGATATTACAATTTATTTTATTAGAATATTGCTGGAATATTTATCCTTCTACTAATCTATCATCTACTTTATTATTGTCTGGTCATTTGTCTATTATACTTGGATTATGGTTGTATCAATTTTTGACTTGTTATCCTCATTTGAATTTAATTAATGTTATTGAGAAAAAGAAAGATGAATAATAGGGTAATTACCTAATATTATCATAAAAATTTCCTTCAATTCTTTTAGTTTTAAATAATAAATCGTTGCTTAAGCTTTGAATTTAAATACGGATAATAATAACGATAGAGTATCATAAAAAATAAAACAAGTAATAGCAAAATATAAAATATTTTATATCATAATAATAATAATAAAACTTTAATTCCAATTTTTTGTTTGAGTCACTTTAATATAATCTAAAATAAAAGTTATAAATAATAATATAATAGAGTCAAAAAAGAGCTTACTTTCAGAGAGTACATTAAGTTGTTCTTTGTAACTAATCTCCATAGTTTGAGCATGGTCCTAAATAGTATAATATGACATTAGTATACCATTACTTTATTTTATTTTATTTTATTTTATTTTATTTTATTTTATTTTGTTACCTTTTCAATTTTTAACTCTTTTTTTACTAATAATAATTCCTCATTCAAATTTTGATTATTTAATTCAATTTGGTTTAGTTTTTCACTTAATTGTAACCATTCATGATAATAATGTGTTGCTTCTGAATCTGCTTTTTCAACCTAAATAAATAATTAACATTACTAATTTAGCCTTATGATAAATAATAAATTTACTTGTTCATTTAATGCTTTAATCTTTGATTCATACTGTTTTCTAACTATTTTATCATTCGTTATATCCTCTTTGTTTAAATAGTTCTTAAATTTTAACTAAAAGGATATCATTAGTACTAAAATACATTATAAACATACATTATTTACTTTATCATCTATTATTATTTTGTTATTGTTTATTACATTATTATTGTGGTTATTATTATTAGTATTGTTATTTGATATAGTATTATTGTTTCGGTGGTCATTAGTTGAAACGGTAGTATTTAGTAATAATAACTGATTCTCCTTCTCAACCAATTGCTTATTTAATTCTTCTAACTTCTATAACAATTTTAGTATTATATATTATTTATTATATAATATCATATGTTTACTATTTCTTTTTCATTGATTAAATCCAAGTTATTTTGTATTTTTTGTTTCATCTCATTTATTTGTCTTTCGTTTTCTTCTTCTTTTTTTTCTTTGTCTTTTATTTTTGTTATCAAAGATTCTACCATGGATTCTTTAGCATTTGCTCTTACTAAATAATATTAATGCTTTGTTACTTTAAATTAATGTTGTTTTACTTTGTTCGTGACTTAGCTTTGAATCAAGTAGGTCCATATCTTGTAATAAATTTAAATTCCAGTCAATTAAATCCTGATAATTATTTAAATTGCTTGCATTATTCGTGCTCTATAAAGTCCATTAGTATTATTAATCTATATTATAATATAATATAGTTCTTTACATTTATGTTTAAATTCATTATAAATTTATTGATCTTCTTTTCAATTTCATTTTTACTATTGTTTAAATTGAGACTGTTATTTAAATAATTGATCTATAATATAATTAATAAATATATAATATAACACCATTTATATTTACTGTATTATCGTCAATTGTAATATAAAATGCAATCCATCGCTTGATATTACAAAACAAATGTTCTAAATAATATTATTACATTACTATGATATTATCATAATTAAACTTACCAAAAATTATTTCTAAACCAACTAAGATTGTAAATAATTGTAAATGTAAACAATTTAATAGCATCAATTCTTCATTCTGTTCTTCTCTTTTAACCTTAAGCTTAATAAAATTGATTATATTTTTAAGATGAATTTCAACTTGATGGATTAAATTCCATATCAGCTTTATTTCGTTAGTAGAATGAGTATTAATTGATAGCCAATTAATTTTGATTAATTGATTCAATGTTTCTATTACTGGTTTGCTATCCCATTCGACTGATCGAATCCAATCTTTATTATCATTAATAAGTTGTTTTAATGTACTAAATATGTTATTTAATTCATTATTGATTAATATTACTTCTTTCTTTTCTTGATATTTTTTAGTATCATTGATTGTCCATTTACTATTTTCTTTTTTTGCTTCTTTATTAATAATTTCAATTGCGTTTACTATCAAGTTTAAACAACTCATTACTTTGTTCATTTCAAGTTGAAACTAAAAGTATTATTAATAGTTATGCTAATTTTAGTAAATAAACTTACCTTATTTAAATCAATATTTTTCCAGGTAGCATTGTTAGTATTATCAATTAAGTAAGAATATTTTTTACTTAAAGTAAATAAAACATGCTTCATAAACTCAACTAATTGGTTTAAACCTATCTTAATATCATTCCATGATATATTTTGTATATAGTGCTATAGTTAAGACTTTTAGTGTTATATTCAGATAATATAAAACCAAATTACATTCAAATAATTCAAAGAATCTGTATGATCTGTAGGGGAATCTGCATTCATTTGTAGTAAAAACAAGTTATTTCCAAATAGAGCTTGTATTTTGATTAATCTGTTCAAATCCATTTCATTGACAATATTCTCTTCTTTTTTATTTAATAGTGATTTCAGTTTTAATCTATTTTAATAGTATAGTAATACTAATAATATCGTAGTGAATCATTATTAAATTACCTTTCGATAGAATCAATGATTTTTACTAAATTGTCTTCCAAATTGTTTTTTTCGTTAATTAAAAATTGGTATTCCTCACTATTTTTGTTATTTATTGTGTTTAATTGAATCTGGAAGCCACATTAAATACTATAATATATTATCGACATAAACTTACTTTCAGTTCTTTAATTTCTTCTTCTAATAATGCTTTTTTATTGCTCTCAATCTCTATTTTTATTTCATGGTCACTTTTTAAATCATCAATTAAACCATGTAGCTTCTCTAACTATAATTAATATATATAATAACAATGAAAGATATATATTTTTACCATTTTCATAAATCTTGTTTTCTAAATCTAAAGTTGCTGCTTCCAACTGAACGTTTAATTCTTCTAATCTCTTTCTGCCATTTGTCGATAACCAACCTGTTTTAAAAGGCTAATATATTAAATAATCTTAATAAATTGTTGCTACAGTAGCTATTACTTTATTATTGCTTCCTTGTAAAGTTTCGACTTTTTTAGATAGGCCTTTATTATGAAAATTTAGGACCTCTAAGTCTTGGTTATACTATGTATTTGCAATAAAAAGCTGGTATTAATTATTAAAAATAAAAATATAAAAAAGGAAAATACTTTTCTTAACTCATTTTCTTTTTGTTTCAATTGTTCCACCAATTTTGTGTTATTAGATTGTTCCTAGTTTTATTTTAAGTTTAAGTTTGGCTTTACTTACTTTATTCTTACATTTATAACAGCCTTTCTTAATATCGAATGTTGTGCCTTTATTCTATTTTTATATTAAATTTATTCATCTAATATTACTATAATTACTTTGAGAATTCTTGTAATAATCTTTGATATTTTTCAGATAATTCATCAAGATCAGTTGTAGCTATAGCACCTAGTAGTAGTTTTTAAGTGATAAATGATAGTATTAGTCAATAATGATAAAATTACCGCTTGAAAATATTGAAGAAGAATTGGACATTAAAATATACACTTGCTTTTTAATAAAGTTGCTAAACAAAACTTAAGGGTAATAATAATTTGTAATTTTAAAGTATAAAAGTTCACTTTGATTGGATTGAATAAGTAATATGACAGCTATAAAAATGGTAAATTTGTCAATAAGTAATTAGTTTATCATGTCAACACTATTAAATTATCAAAATAAAATAATAGAAACAATCATTCAAGAAGAGAATGTATTACTGATACTGTCTTCAGGATTAGGGTTAACAAGTATTGTAAAACAATTTATCAAACTGTATAATAAAAAAGAACAAAATGATCAAAGCCATGGTTTAACTTTTTTATTGCATAACGATCAAGAAATAATGGATAATTATTTAATTAATCAAAACATCGTTAATATTGATGGTAGTATTCTTTCTAATACAAGGTAAAAATTTTACATAGACCACAATTGGTGATTAAAAAATTGTAAACAGAAAAGAATTATATATGAAAGGAGGCGTTGTTGCTATTACTTCTAGGATATTGGTAGTAGATATGCTTTGTGACAGAGTTCCAATTCATCTAATTACTGGATTTTTATTATTGGAAGCACATAAGTAAATTGAAAACTCATTTATGAATATAAAAATAACACTTTAAGGATTAAACCTCATTCAAGTGAAGCGTTTTTATTAAGAATATTTCGAGAAAAAAATAAAGTAATCTAACAGACATCTAGGAATAATTATCTAAATTCTTTTAAAATAGGATGGGTTTATAAAAGCATTTAGTGACCGACCAGAGCTATTTTTACGTGGATTTTCACCGTTAGAACGAACGCTTAAAACTTTATTTTTAAGAAAAGCACAGCTATGGCCAAGGTTTCAATTCGAAGTAAAAAAGGAGTTAGAAATAGAAACAAACATCGAGGTTATTGAACTAAGACAGCCGCTAACTAAAAAAATGACAATAATACAGAATAGTATTATGGATTGTTTACAAACATGTTTATTAGAATTAAAAAGATCCAAATTACTAGTAAGTATCAATACCTTTAATCAAAATATGAATACAATACAATATTTTGATATATTTATAGAAAGAAATAGATGATGACTTAACTATTGATTTTGCTTTAAATTCCAATTTTATTTCATATGTCCGACATTATTTAGAACCTCAGTGGCATAGAATTGGATTTAACACTAAGGAATTAATATCGGATATTTACACTTTAAAAAATTTATTAAGGTAAAAAAACAATGTACAAATAAATTATAAACTTTAATGATAATATAATGTTTTAATAGATATTTACTAAATTATGACTGTGTCTCTTTTTTAAGATATTTAGATATCATACTAAGTATGAATCAAAGCAATAGCGCAAATTCTAATTCGAATGGTCCAAGCCCTTGGCTTTTGACAGATGCTGCTAATATATTAATTATGGTAGATTTAACTGTCTTATGCCAACAATATATTAAATCTTATATTATGTAGACAGCCAAATCTAGAGTATTCTCTTCTAAAGATAACACAATCCCTATTTTAGAGTTACAGCCTAAGTGGAAAGTGGTTGAACAATTAATTGAAGAAATTAAAGAAGAAATTGAAAATAGTAAAGAATAGTTCAAATATACTAATAATATTATTAATCAAATAATAGATAAAAGTAATGAATTACGAGCAAATATTTTAATAAGTACCGATAGTATAAGATCGTCACAGCAAATGAAAGAATACCTTAGTAAATTAAAAGAAAAAAATGAAAAAAACAATTGCCATTTGATGTTATATGAGAAATACGAAGATTACGTTTTATGGAAAAATAGTATCAACCAAATCACATGTGATAACAATGGTAACAATCAAAATAGAAATCAAAATAATAAAGTAAATAATAAACGAAGAAGAGTTCGGGGAGAAAAAAAGAACCCAAATCAGAGTAATCAGATAAATATAACTAGTTTTAGTTTATTTGATAGTTTAAATTTAAGGTAAGATTAATTTTTATTTACCTGTTAATTTGTTTATATATTATTAATATTCTAGTAAAAAAAATGAAAACAAAAATGAAGTAAAAATAAATAAGAGCGAAGAAAAGGATGACATGAATAAAGACGGAGAGAATAAAACTAATGATGATAAATATATTGAAAACTTTGAAATCGATTTTGATGAAATGATGAGTTCATTTTATTCTAATATTTATGAAAAAAGTTATGAATTATTAAATAGCAATGATGATAATAAATACGACATAATAGTCAATAGTTTTGATAATGGGGATTTAAGTGATTTATTTTTACAAGATTATAAACCAAATTATATAATTATTGTTAATCCAGAACCATCATTTATTCGAAGAATTGAAGTTTATCAAGCACAAAATAAGCATATACAAATTAAAGTATATTTTTTAATTTATTCTGATTCAGTAGAAGAACAAAAATATTTAGCAACGATAAGAAGAGAAAAAGAAGGATTTGAAACTCTGATTAGAGAAAGAGCTAATTTGGCTATACCTATAGATTATGGCTTAAATATTAATAATGGAAATAGTAATTTATTCTTGAGCTCAATCAATAATACTCGTATTGCTGGTGGACAAAAATTAATATTAAACAATAATAAGGTAATAGGAGCACTATAATATAATATAATATAATATAATATAAATTAATTTAGATCATCGTTGATGTACGTGAGTTTCGATCTAGTTTACCGTCTAATTTACATTTTAATGGGTTTGAGTTATTACCTGCTACCTTACAAATAGGAGATTATATACTATCACCAAATATATGTGTTGAGCGTAAATCTATACCTGATTTAATTGGTTCATTTAAATCTGGAAGATTACACAAACAGGTAGAAATGATATTCAAATATTACACAGTAGCAGTATTATTGATTGAATTCGATGAAAATAAAATATTTTCCTTTGAAGTAAACAATAGTTATTGATAAATAGTAGTAATAGTAACATAAAATTAATAGGAACTTGGCGAGCATAAAAGTGAATTTTCATTAGCAGATATAAGATCTAAATTAGCATTACTAACTATTCTTTTCCCAAAACTAAAAATCATTTGGTCCTCATCACCCAATCAAACTTGTGAATTATTCTTTTTATTAAAGGTAAATGATAATATCATAAACACTACATGTAGTAATAATAGTAATAATAATAATTAGAGCGAAGAAAAACAGCCTGATTTAGAAAAATGTATTAAAATAGGTACAGATGAGCAAGATCAAATTAATCAACTAACAAATGATGGGCCATTAGTAAGATTGATGAATAAAATAGAATAAAGAGTTAATTAATAAAATATAGGCACTTCTAAGGTCCCTTCCTGGAGTTAATTTTTATAATATAAATAATATTATGAAAAAAGTTAATAGCATCAAAGATTTATGCTCATTGAATTTAACTCAAATTCAAGAATTAATTGGGACTCAAAATGGAGAGTTGTTATATGCTTTTATACAAAAAAAATAAAATCGAAAATGTAAAGTATTTTATAAAATGTATTGATATTTATACTATATTTCTAAGCTTAAATTTTTATTATGAGTTTAAAAAACAGGAGTGCCATTAGATATCGATTTGGGTTCAAGTGATCTACCATAAAGCGTTGTTGATATCATTTTATATTCTTCTTGATAATGCCTTTGCTTATTACCTACTGCTACTGCAGAAGAGGGACCTCTTCCAGAATACCTTACTTTTTTAAAGCTATCACCCAATGAAGTAATAATACGTGGCAATACATGTGAATAAGGACCCATATTGATTGGTTCTTCTTGGCACCAAACAACCTCAGCATTTGGATATTTATCACAATACTCTCTTATTAAATCGAATGGGAATGGGGCTAATTCTTCAATCCTTGAAATGGCTACATCATCAATATTATTCATTTCTCTTGCTTTTAATAGTCGGTAATACACTTGTCCACTACATAAGATATGGCTGCGTATTTTGTCTTCTTTAACTAATTTATCAGAATATTGTTCTGGATATGCTCTTTGGAATCCATTTGAGTTTAATTCGAGATCCTCATAAGTAGAACGTGCAATTGGATGACGTAATATTCCTTTGCCATTGAATGAGATTAAAGGTTTACGATAACTTCTTTTAATCTGTCTTCTTAAAGCATGAAAATAATTTGCAGGTGTAGTACAATTGATAATGGACCAATTAATGTCCTGATGTTGTCTTGAAATAGATGATGGTAAAGTGTTTGGATCTTCATCAGTTAATTGTAAATATCTTTCAATTCTACCACTTGAATGTTCCGGGCCATTCCCATCAAACCCATGAGGTAAAGCAATACATATACCTGAGGATTGTAGCCATTTTTGCTCACTTGATGCAATAAATTGATCAATCATACATTGAGCAACATTGGAAAAATCACCAAATTGTGCTTCCCATATGACTAAGGAATTAGGGTCATTTATACTGTAACCAAACTCAAAACCAAGGACACCAAACTCACTCAAAGAAGAATTACATGGATAAAATAGGGCTTGATCATTACTCATTGAATTTAATGGTGTAAATTTATTTTCACTTGATTGGTCAATCAATACAGCATGACGTTGTGAAAATGTACCTCTCTCCACATCTTGTCCACTTATTCTTACAGGTGAACCCTCTAATAATAAAGTACCAAATGCTAATAATTCAGCAGTTGCCCAATCAATTGATTTACCTTCTAAAGCCAAATTTTTTCTATTTTGAAGTACTTTAATTAAATTCTTATGTATCTTAAAATCATTTGGATAAGAGCTAAAAGTTTCTGCAACTTTAATCAAATCTTCTCTTTTTGCACCTGTATCAACTGCTACTGCGATTTGATTATGAATTTCTTTTGGTGACATTAATTGTGGATGGCTTTTAATTTCCCAATTCTTATTTTTTGGTATTAAATCACGGCTTTTTTGATATGCTTTATCAAATTTACTTAATGAATTTTCCTTAATCAAATCTAACTCTTTTTGATTGACTAAACTTTCTTTTAATAACCTGGCACTATATTTTTCTAATACAGGAGTATGCTTTGCTATGGCATTGTACATCTTTGGTTGAGTATAACTTGGTTGATCTACTTCGTTATGACCATTTTTACGATAACAAATTAAATCAATGAAGATATCCTCATTAAATTTTTGGCGCCAATCAACTGCAATTTGACAGGCCTTTAATACTGAATCAATATCATCTCCATTAACATGAATAACTGGTGCTTGAATGGCTTTGGCAATATCACAGCAATAATTAAATGATCTCGAGATATGAGGATTGGTAGTAAACCCTATTTGATTGTTAACTACCATGTGTATTGTCCCACCTGTATTAAATGAAGGTAACTTATGAAATCCGATAGTTTCATAAACAACTCCTTGTCCGGCTACTGCAGCATCACCGTGTAGCAATAAACAAATAGTATCGTTGTGATTTACTTCACCATTTTCTTGTGTTTGTTTTGATCGAGTTGTACCCATTGAGACTGGATTAACCGCTTCAAGGTGAGATGGATTAGCAGATAAAGATAAGTTAATTTTATGTCCATTTAAAGCTTGATGGGTGTGCTCAGCTGATAAATGGTAAGAAGAATCACCTGACCAAGGATGGGGTGGAATTACTTTTCCAGAGAATTCAGCATAAATATTTTCGGCAGGTTGTCCCATGACATTACAATATAAGTTCAATCTTCCACGATGGGGCATACCAATCACCATATTCTTAACCTTATTTTCAGCAGCGTGGTCTATTAAAGCCAATATACCTGGTATCATTGCATCACCTCCTTCTAAACCATATCTTTTTACAGTAGTGAATTTTGTTGCAAATGTATATTCAAAGTTATCTGCATCAACTAAACGTTCAAGTGCCGCCTTCCTAACTTGAGCTGGCATCTCAACGATACTGCTTTGTTCAATTTTTTCCTTTAGCCATTCTATTTTTTGGGTATTATTAATATGATTAAACTCATAGCCTATTGTTGAACCTAAGTATAAATAAAGTAAATATATTGTATTGATATATATTGAAATAATAGTAATACTTACAATATAAATCATTTAATATCTCAATAATTTCACTAAGTTTCAAGCTAGTGATACCACGCTTAAAATAATTTGGTAATAGATCTGAACCGAGTTGGAATTCGATGTTGAGGTCGTCTTCAGTTAATGAATAAGTAGATAGTTGTAATTCAGGCGGGGTTATAGTTGATTTCAAATTTAAAGGGTCCAACTTTGAGATATAATGACCATAACTATAATAATTGTCAACTAGTTTTTTTACATTATAATAAGTTTTTGAATGATTGTCTTCCTTAAAATTATTATCTGTTGTTGGAAATATTCCGTTAGATAAACTTGATTTTATTAAATTAGGCGGTGGTTGATATGCTAGTAATATCCCTTGATTGATATTGCTAAAGTATAACTGCCATGACAAATGTACTGAGTTTGGATCCTTTTGCCATGCTTGGTACATGGTTTCAATATAACTTCCACCACTTGCAGCTAAAAAGGGGTCTGTAGGTTGGGTTGTAGGAGGGAATAAATCGTCTAAAGGTGAACTTGAGCTTCTGTTTAAACTTAACGAAGTTGATAGATATCTACCATTTTTTAGATTAGATAGTACATATCGCTTTAAATAGTTTGTATATCGTAATTTATTTGAAAGCATTGTTTATTGATTAAAAAGTAAACTTAAATTCTTAGCTTGATTCAATTTATAGTTTTTTGTTTCTTTACTATTGGTAACTTTACTTTATTTTTAATTTCGACTCTCGTTTTATTTATTTATTCCCCTTAATTAGAATTAATTAATATTTAATAATATAGTGTGACTGTTTTTATTCATCAAATAAACTTAAAGCGTCTCTGTTATAAATAGCTCATTTTACTTGTGTCTATCTATTAATCTTAATGCGCTTCCCCATAAATGGCCTAAGTTGAGTTTGAAGGTTGTGTTTGTACAATATAAATTTTCTTTTTCCCACGCTTTTATTTTCTGTTGTACTTTTTATGCTTTAATTTTCGTCACTCTTTTGACAGCTTGAAGAATATCAGCTGATTTACCCTTAATTAGAAGTCAGCTTGTTATTAAGGGATATTAAAACTTAACCAATGGTATGTTGCGGATAAATCACACTTTTAGCCACTATGCATTGATATAAAAAATCACTATTGAGCTATTTGTAATATTGAAATGAGATGAATCATAGCACTTGATATTTGTTATAAAGTTTGAATTATTGTATATCATAGATTTAATATATTATTTTATGTTTATTTTTAGGCTAAAATTATCAAATAAAAAGTGATACTTTTTAAAAATGCAATGCTACGACTCTTTTAAATATAAAACATTTTCAGTAAAAGAATATGGGGTTGATGTTATATTGTTTTTACTATTTTTAAATTCAAGCTAATTTATCATAATCTTGTACAGTATTAGTATAGACTTAAAACTTCTAAATGCTACTTCAAAAATTTCATTTATAGATTTAAATTTAACAAGCTCCTATGACATGAGTTAGTTTGCTTAGTTCAAATTTTGTCAATTTGATTTTAGCAAAATTAAAATTAAAACTGAGTGTTACCAGAACTTGTTAATAGAACTTAAAATAGTCGAAACAGTACAGTAACTCGAATAAAATACTAACTGATTTAGTATTATAACAATTGGAAATATAATAGATAACTACTTTGTTTTTATTATCTATTGTATATTATTTGAAATTTGTTATTAAAGTGTTTTTCAAAAAATATACTAGGCTGACGGCCAGCAATAAGTTTGTTAAAAAAGCAAATTATATAGCTTTTAGAATAGTCATAACAATTTTTGGACTAAAGCTATCACTGGCTTAAATAATCTTATACCACATTAAGTGTAGCTTTGAGTTTTTTAATGGGCTTTTCAAAAATCCTTGTAGGATACTTTTCTATAAAGCCTCAAAGTAGTAAATTTTATAAAATTGATATAGTAATAAAAAATAAAAGTTTAGTTGGAAATAAAATACAAACATTCAAGTATAAAACAATTTAAATATTGGAATATTCAATGATTTTTTAAATAATAGGATAAATAAATTTTAAAGAGGCATAAAATCAAACGCTAAATACTTTATTTGGTACAAATACTTAGTAATACTTTGGTCTTGCTGTGGTGACGTATTTTGTGGTAGTTACAGTCTTAGTTACTTTAGTGCCAACGGTTGTAGTAGTAGTAACTACAACTGGGACTTCTCTGGTGATAGTCTTAGTTACAGTAGTTGGGACAATTACAGTACTAGTGGAAGTTTCAGTGAAAGTTGTGACGGGATGTAAGTAAGTGGTATGGATTACATCGGTGACGGTAGAAGTTACAGTAGCAGTTGAGGTGCTTACGTTATTTGGGTTTGTTACAGTAATAGTAGTAGTTGGTCTTCCAGTAGGTACAGTGACAACCTTAGTTGATGTACTAGTTACAGTATCATATTTGGTCTCCTTAACAGTAAGGGTAGATACATCTTTGACTGTATATTTATCAGTTTTAGTGATAGTTTTATAGCCAAGGACTTTAGTAGTAGTAGTGTAATCAGTTTTAGTTGAAGTTACAGTTACAGTTTTACCGCCATATCCGTAGCCTCCGCCATAATTATCTTTATACTCATCACTTCCGGGCATATTTGGAATAGCAGCATTAGCAACAGCTAAACTCAATAAGGCATAAGTAATAAAATTCTTCATATTTGTAAGCAATTAAAGGAACGTTTTTATACAACCAGGTATATAGTGTAAATTTACTCTTCTTCAAGAAAAGATAAAGGCAAGTTTATATCAGAACGATAATTTAATTTGAAATGAGTAAAATCAGCGTTTATATACTATCATAACTTGCTGTGTTGAAGATCTACTCTGTAGATTAAAATTTAAAAAGATATTCAGCCATAATAAAATTACTATTTTCAATGAATATCAAAGCACATCTAACGCTAACTATTATTTTAAAAATAGGAATTTGTCTTATTAATTAAGTGTTTTGAATTAATTGTAAGGATCTAATGCAGGTTATCAAATAAATAAAGTCAATTGCGTGATTTTTAAATTATCAATCAGATTTCCTAACGTAATTTCAATAATTTTTAGAATTCACCTTAGATTTTAGCTATAAAAATGATATTTATAAATTTACGTTCAAAAAATTTAATATCCTAAAATTTAATTTGATTTTCATAAATCAGCCATAAATTAGCATCTCAATGTAAATTGATCTACTTTAATAAAGATAGACTAGAAAAATATAGTATATAAATCAAGGGATTCTCGTTCATTTTATTTATCATTAAGCTCAAGCTTTGAATATATCCAATACTTCTTGAAGGAGTTATACTATTATTTACTTACTATACTGATTGACTCAGGAATTTACTTATAAAATGAAGAACTTTATAACTCTTACTTTGTTTGGTTTATCTACTATTGCTGCCGCCGCTGCCCCACAAGCAATTGTATTAGATGCCTTAGATGAGAATTATGGTGATGGCTACGGTCATGATGATTATGGTTATAAAGCTAAGACCAAAACAGTAACTAAATACGTTACTACCACACTTACTAAGGAAACTGGTATATATTTGACTGATACCTTTATCACCGTCATTGGAACTACCACTATTAAGAGTACTGATACTGTTACTAATGTCATCACTGTACCAACCACTAGCGTTGTTACTTCCACTTCTACAAAATATGAAAATGAGACCGGTCCTACTGTAACTAGAACTGTAACTGTTCCAACTACTACTGTTTCTACTAAGACTGAAATCAGACGTACTACCAGTGAAAGCACTACTGACATCTACCCAAAGACCACTACAACTAAAGTTGTAACTACGACCATCCCAACCACTATCTACACCACTACTACTGTAGATAAAACTGTAACTTCAACTAGTACTGTCACTGTTACTACAACTGATTTCGTAACCAGTACCAAGACCAAGACCAAGACTGTCTATACTGATAACTATGATGATGATTATGGTTATACCCCAACACCATACTAAAGTTTTATAATAAATTCGGATAGTTGTAAGATTAAAGTTTTAAGATTGACTTTTTTATAAATTACTATTCTAATAAGCTTCAACTAAAAAAACATTGATAAAAATTGTTAGATCAAATTTTAATATAGCTTCAAGTTACCAAAATTGAATGCAATGTTTAGCTGAACAAGATATTTAGTTTCTATATTTTGTAGTGTAGGGTTAGAAGAGGTTTTATAAAAGATCTTAGATAGCTATAACTAACACAAAATTATACAATTAAAAAAATTATTGAGATTATGTATTATATGAAATTTTTCTATTACTTTTATAAAATATTGAAATGATAAAATATTAGCATGTAGACTAAGGTATATATCCAAAGTAATCTCTAACTTTATTAGTTTCCAGCCAAAATACATTTAAAGTCTATATGGGGATGTTTTTTGTGTTTAAGAATTTTACTAACAGTTTTTTCACTCAAATAGTGCTTAAAAGATGGAAAAAGTGATGAAGTCAAAAAAACATCGCCCGTATTAATATCTCAATTTACAATAAATCTTCAATCCTTTACTACTAAAATTAGTATTTTAAAATTCTTAAATTACTAGTTTAATGATTGGTTTAATTTCTATTAATCAAAATTTTTATAGTGGGCAAAGTTTGATTTTAGTTTTTGAGTTTAAAATATAAAAAATGTTTAATAAAACTAATATTGGGGCTGTCCTAATTGGTTTCAGAATCTACTTAGAAATTAATCCAAATTTAAAATTTAAAGTTTGTCCAATATAACGGTTAAATCTAAAAAGCCTAAAATTAAATGTCTCTATTTAAAACTTGTTTTGATGGTTTCCTTTTCTTAAATAGCTAATTTTCCTAATTATATAAATACACTTGACTTTATTTTTTGTTGAAATAAAAATAAAATGCAAACTTTCATAACTAAACTTCGAAATGGAATTTTTGAAAATTCCAATACAATAGGGAGGAGTACACAATATAAACATTGTAATTCATTTACATCAATTTTAAGAGCTACTTATAACAACCCAAGGTTTATGGAATTTTATAATAAAACAAAACAAAACAAAACAAAACAAAGAAAAGATACATTATCAAAGTTTATTATCGATAGTAATAAACTTAATCAAGTAATGTATAAAATTAGTGCTTTGAGGGAAACAGGAAATAAAAACCAACAAGTAGCGTTATTATCAACTATAGCTTCAGTATATTCTTTTGATGAATGTAAAAGTTTTGGGTTTAATATAAATAGAAATCAATATGATTATTCAAAAACAAGTAACAATAGTAATAAAATATTAACGGTAAAACCTATCTATTATTAAAAATACAAAAAAAATTAAAGATGACCAAATTGAAACTATTATACAATATTTACTAAATGATTCAACTATTTCATCAAGATTTAGTAAAAAAAATAATGATAGTAAATATTCATTAGATAATATATATATTAAACAAAAGTAGAAGAATGATATATAGTAAATATTTGAATGATCTAAGAGATAAAGCAGTAGCTAGGTCAACGTTCTTTAAATATATACCAACTAATTTCAAAAATCCAGCAAGAAAAACGGATCTATGTAATATATGTGCTCAGTATACAGTTGGAAAAAAGCTATTTGAAAATAAAATAAATACAGCAATAAAAAACAAAGCAGAGATAGAAGAAATTTTCAACAAAGAAGAAAAGTTATACAAATTACATAAATTCTGTGTTGATACTCAAAAAAACACATTTAATGAAACTATTAAAAAATTAAATAACAAAAGTTGTATAATAGTTTTAGATTTTAAACAAAATATGGAAATAGGAACAAGACCAGATTCAATAAATCTAGATCATTATAATAAACAAGCTATATCAGTATTAGGCTTTGGTGTATTATATTTAAAAGATGATAAAACAATAGGCAAAGTTTACTTTGATTATTTATCTGAGATAGTGAATCGTGATTCAGCATATGCAGGAGACTGTTTAATCAATTTGATCTCTACAGAGCTTTTATTTAAAAAGTTTACAAAAATTAATATATGGGCAGATACAGGAAATCATTTTAGATCCCAAGAGTTCCTACACTATATGTTTAAAGAAATTCACAAAATAAATAGTAATTTGAGTGTTAATCTTAATTTTTTTGCTGAGCATCATGGAAAAAGTATAGTTGATGGACATTTTGGAAACCTTTCAAAATGGAAAAGTAGTTTTGAAGCATTAGATAAAATAGAAGATACCAATTAATTAATTTCAAGATTTGAGGCTTTTGTTTGCGAGCATAATAAAATTGATAACTCGACTGTTAATAATAGGAAAACAGATATAATTTTTAAAAAGTATGAAAGATACAAAAATACAAAAAGAGTAGTAGAGATGCAAGGCATTAATAAGTATTTACACTTTATTAAGCATAATAATAAACTACATTGTTATCCAATATCTGATACATCAAAAAAAAGTGATATAGTTCTAATTAAAGTTATAGAGTTTATAGAAAATGGAAAAATTAAAAGATCAATCCCAGCTTACCTTACGAAGATAACAGAGAATTTAAAAATTTCGATATTCACTAAGCAAGTAAGTAGTTTGTTGAATGATAGAAATAGATTATTAAATGTTAAGATTACTTAAGTTATTAGTAGCTAAGTTAATAAATAGTCAAAGAACAAGTAATTGTAATAATATGTAAAAACTATTATTACTTGTACTATATAGGGATGGTTAATCATAGTTTTGGGGCTAACCACTCCCTCCCATGCAGCTATTTGTTAACTTGGCAATATATTAATAATGTAATTACAACATTAAAATAGTTTATTTATTTGATAATAAATTTACAATGTTGGTTATAAAGCGGTTGATAATAAATATTTCTCAATTAAGCTTTATAAGAATATGTATTTAAGATCTAGTAGAAATTCAACTAACTTACAGTATGAGCTATAATAGAATGATTTAGAACTGTGTTTGGGTACTTTTGTTTTAATAAAAGATAGAATTTTATAGAATTTTAAGCGAAGTTTTTAAAATACAAAATTTTTCAAAAATTGGATAAAATAATGAAACTAATTCAAACAACCCCATATATTTTCAGGTAAAAACATTTATTATTTAAAGTAGTATAATTCAAATAAAGTTGATAATCAATAGACTTTAGTTCATATAAACAAAGTAAACTATATTTTATAAATAGAAAATATCTGTTATTAAATTATATAAAATAACAAAAATAAATATAAGAATAAAAATAAATTAAATATCATATAGGCTTTAATATAAAAACATAGCATAACAATATAAGGATTTTTTTGTTTTTTAAATGCTATTTAAGCAGAAAAATTCTTAGTAAAATTCTTAAATAAAAAAACATATCTTCATATTTGACTAATTAAAATATAAATATTTTAAAATAAAAAATGTTAATATTCTATATGTCAAATATCGCTTTGTCAGCTCCATTATTGATTATAGCATAATAGTCATTTAAATTGTGTTCTCGAATTTGGAGACAATCAATTACAGGCTCTTATTTTGATTTTTTGTGAGGATTTCTATCATGTAATTCCAAAGGACATTATCTTCCCATTTTGATATTCATACTTGTTGGAATATAAAAAAGATTTTGGAATATAACAACTCAAGGCTTTATAATTGAACTATCCCTTGATACCATACATTTAATAAGGCCAATAAATCCTTCTGGTAGTATTTTACGTAGATTTTACATTAGTATTGTCTATTCTATTTGCCTTACATAGTCCGTAATATATTACATACTATTCATCATAATCCAAGTCTACCTTAGTTACATAAACTAAGACCTTTTGACTTACAGTGTAGTCTCAATCAGGTAACAGCTGCTTTTGACTCCAATCACTGAGTACCAGATTTCACAGTTTATAACTAATTTTTAAGCTTATTCCATTTTTTGCTATAGTCATACCTGTTTTATAAAGCTTTATGAAAATCACGCTTACTTCTATACTATCATGTTAAAATTAATGAAAAAAGTAATAAAATTCTTTATAGAAAACTGGTGCTATTTTGTAAAGATTAACGGGGATGTATTCTTTTGCCTAAGAGTTTTACTAACAATTTTTCCACTCAAACAGTGTTTAGAAAATGGAAAAGTAATGAAACCAAAAAAAACATCCGCAAATTATTAAAATTACTATTTATTAGGTACCCTTTTATTTTAGCACCTAAACTTAAGTATTTAACAGTTTTATCTTAGCAAAGTTATGATTTATATGTCAATTATTTATATCAACCTAATAAATCACTATCTAAGATTGCATCACTTCTGCTTAAGAGCGCTTTCATTAGTAAATAGAGATCTTTGCGCTGGTTTTTGGTCAATTGTTTATTAGATAAAATTTAATTGCTACAAAATTATATGTTCTATTTTCTATACTAAAACAATCCATCTAAAGTTAATGCAAAAAGTTCTGTTTATTAATAGAAGCCCTCTATTTGTTAAAAAGAACAGTATAATAAAATTGATTGGATGAAAATGTAGAAGGATTTAATCATTGGTTTAAAAGTTAATATGGCTAACTCACAAAGCCACCAAAAAAGAGAAGGAAATAAATTAATCTTAAAGTAATTACAATATTAAAATGATCTCTACCTCTCCATCTGCATTATGTGGTATAGCAAACTTACCGAATCAAGTACATAAAATTGCTATAAAAAAGGGAAAGAACTATACAGTTTTAGTAGTTGGTAGATATTTTATATGTTAGTTTAATCAGATACTAATGAAAATTGCAGGAGAATCTGGTTTAGGGAAAACTACTTTTATTAATACTCTTTTAGCTTCTACCATATCAAAATATAAGGACCCATCTAAAAGACATCGCTTAGTAGAAAAAACCACTCAAATTAGTTTAACTAAAGCTAGTAACTTGAAACTTTTTATTAAATGTGGATATTAAATTAATTAAATTAGCATTTGAGGAAAGTTTGTTTAAAACAAAATTAACGTTGGTTGATACACCTGGATTCGGAGATTTTATTAACAATAATGAAAGTTGGATACCTATCTTAAACTATATTGAAACCCAATACCAAAGTTATTTCTTTCAGGAACAGCAGCCGGATCGTACTCAATTAAATGATTTACGTATCTCTGTTTGCATTTACTTCATTCGTCCTTCTGGTCATGGGTATGTACTATATATAATATTTTTGATTATTTGATGTTCTATTTTAGATTATCTCAACTTGATATTAAAGCTATGAAAGCACTTGGCAGCAGAACCAATCTTATACCAGTTATAGCTAAATCTGATACACTTTCACCCAGTGCTTTAAATGATTTTAAAAAAAGGGTATTATTAAATTTATTATATCGGTTAATATTAACATTATTTTAGATCAGTGAATGCATAGAATCAAATAAAATCAATGTCTTCAAGTGTCCTGTTGATAACTCAGACCAGTTAGACTTACAATTGGCTAAAGATTTTAATGTAAATAAATTCTTTACTTTAATTATTTTGTACTAATTATTACAGGAAACTATGCCATTTGCAGTTATAGGAAGTGAAAAAATTATTAAAAATAAAGACGGAAAAGAAGTGTTGGGACGTGAGTATCCATGGGGTATTGTAGAAGGTAAATAAACTACTCTATTTTTTCAAAAATATTGACAAGCATTTAGTTGAAAACGAAAATCATTGTGATTTTATCAAACTCCGTAATATTTTAATCCGGTAAGGTTTAAATATAGATACTAAAATATTAATTTATCCTTTTAAATTACATAGTACTCACATGCTCGATTTGATTGAGACTACTGACCAAACCCATTATGATAGTTTCAAAAAGGAAGTTATCCAAAAGGGGTTAAGTGAGCTTAGGTATAAAAATACAAAATACTATATAAGATTTATTTATCTAAAAAAAACTACAGAAAAAAGAAAGAAAATCCAAAGTTTAAAGAGGAAGAAGATAACTTACGTCATAAATTTACTGAACAAGTCAGAATTGAAGAATCTCGTTTTCGTCAATGGGAGCTTA
Source organism: Batkoa obscura (assembly GCA_030770535.1). Classification (NCBI taxonomy): domain Eukaryota; kingdom Fungi; phylum Entomophthoromycota; class Entomophthoromycetes; order Entomophthorales; family Batkoaceae; genus Batkoa; species Batkoa obscura. Next base: position 4,396 of record JASVEC010000052.1, on the reverse strand, counting down.
AGGTACGTTAATTAAAATTATACTGCATTAGTCTAATTGTTGTTTTAGCTTATTGCTGAAAGAGATCGACTTAATAAAGATTTAGAAGCTGAGCACTTGATAGTTCGTCAGTTAGAAGGTGAAATAGAAAACCTTACTATTTCTCAACAAAACAAAGCATATCGTAAATAATTAAAGTTTTATTAATATATTGTCCAAAGTCAAAGGTAAAGGGATGGTTTGAATTTGTTGGGTTTTTCTCAGCTTATCCTTTTGATTGTGCTTTTCTAAATAAAACTTTAGCCTCACTTTTGTCATATTATAAACTTTAACTTTAATTTATTATTATTAACAACTTCATCTTTTAAATAACAAAAAACATGCTAAAAAATAACTTTACAATTTTTATTTAAGATGTTTATTTTACTCAAAATTTCTTTTATTCATAAACTATATCATAATGACCTGGACGATAAAGTAATGTAATTGGAGAGGATACATACCCCTTTTCAGTTGCAGATTTGGTTGTGTAATCTAAGAAATTAACGTGAGGAGATTCAGCAACTGAAGAATGACCATCAAGGTAGGCAACCTTGATAGGGAGTGATAAGAAGGTAGCTAGAATTGTTATATGTATTTCATCACTTTCTTTACCCATAGCTTCTACATTTAAATTACAAAAATGGTCCATCTCAGTGTTACTGCCATTATATGATTGTAAGCAAGGATCATCTAAGATAAATGGCAAATAATCATCTGAATTCAATTTTAAAAAGGCAGAGGTTAAGAAACGGAAGTAAACAACAATTGCGTTTGAAATTTCATCAGTTTGAAATACCGATAATAATATTTGCTTTCGCTCAGGATCTTTGGCTTTAGGATGACCAGGACTAAAGTTCTTAAGTTGTTCAATTGTAATATCATAAAAATCTTCAATCACGATGCTTTGAAACCCGGCTTTTTTTAAGATAGAAGGGCTATTTTTGATGAATTCATAAAAACTTAAATATGCTTCCATAGTGCCATCAAGAATTTTTTCATATATAGAAAAGGTTAAAGCTATATTTATAAATTATTCGGTTGTTTAATATTAGTAAGAATATATACCTCTATAAAAACAGTTTCCTAAATAAAGCATTAAAGCTATTAATCTTGAAATAAAATTTAAAAGTACCATCACCACGGCATCTACGAAATTTTGAGTGGGTTTTAGATAAATTCTAAAAGAACTTAATTTAGTTTATAGTATTAATTTGTTTAAAACTTACATCAATTTTTTGTGTAAAAATCTTTGAGCCATTAATATACTCTGATATAAGGTTTGATAAAGGTTCTTCGATACTTACAAGAGGATGGCTATTTGCTTCTTCATCTTTTATTTTTTGTTCAAAATTAACCATATCCATATCATTAAAATTTCTCAGATCTGAGCCCGGATTTAAAACATTTTCAGGGATGTCATTTTTATCTTTTACTTCTCCTTGGCCTTTATTTAATACCTCTGAGTTCTGGTTATTCATTTTTAAAATAATCTAGTAAAAGAGTAAATTTAATTGAAAACTCTGTATTTATGCACTCGCGTCATCTTTTAGCCTATTATTTTGATAAAGAATAATTAAGTTTATTTTTAGAACGAATTAATTTAATTATATAGCATTTATATAGACCACTAGTTTTATACTGGAAGTTGATTTATATAGATTGACTGTTCTATAAATTAAATGTTGCTTAGTAATTATGGTTTTATTAACTGCATAGCAACATCAGTTTATGAAACAATCAAATTCTAAATTAATCCCCAGTATAAAATTAAATCTTTTAATCTAATATTTTTATATAATTTAAAAAATAAATAACAAAATTATAGTAATTATAAATTAAACTTTGTTTTAATATTTTATTTTGTAAATTAATTTAACTAAAGTTATTGATTTTAATCAAAATTGGAGTAAAGCTGTTTTGGTTAATTATTTAGCTTTATTTTGATAATAATTAGCTTTATGTAAAAAAACAAATGGGGGATGTCTATATTAGTTTCATTTTTTTATCTAATTTCTAAAATTCTGTAAAATTAAACTTTTCATTAAAAATCAAAAGTACTTAATACAGTTTTAAATTGTTCCATTATAGATTATATAAGTTAGTGGAATTTTTATTAAATTTGATAGAAACTCCCAAATTAGTAAGACTTTTACTAATATGACCTATATATTGATATTGATATTGATTAGAGTTCTAATATGTGATAAAACATACTGTTATAAAACTTTATTGAGAAGTATTTATTGTTGACTGCTTTATAGTCAATATTGTAGGTTTACTATTAAATAAATAGATTATTTTAATATTACAATTACATTACTGGTATATCACTAAGTTAATAAATAGGCTGCATGGGAGGGAATGATTAGCTCCAAAACTATAATTAACCATTCCTATATATTAAAAGTAATATAAAAACAGCTTTTGCTTATTATTATAATTACTTGTTCTTTGACTATTTATTAACTTAATCGTATGAAATCTGGTACTCAGTAGTTGGAGTCAAAAAGACTTTTTGCTTGATTAACTAGTCGTAAGTCGAAAGGTCTTAGTTTATGTAACTAAGGTAGACTTGGATTATGATGAATAGTATGTAATATATTACGGACTATGTAAGGCAAATAGAATAGACAATACTAATGTAAAATCTACGTAAAATACTACCAGAAGGATTTATTGGCCTTATTAAATGTATGGTATCAAGGGATAGTTCAATTATAAAGCCTTGAGTTGTTATATTCCAAAATCTTTTTTATACTCCAACAAGTATGAATATCAAAATGGGAAGATAATGTCCTTTGGAATTACATGATAGAAATCCTCACAAAAAATCAAAATAAGAGCCTGTAATTGATTGTCTCCAAATTCGAGAACACAATTTAAATGACTATTATGCTATAATCAATAATGGAGCTGACAAAGCGATATTTGACATATAGAATATTAACATTTTTTATTTTAAAATATTTATATTTTAATTAGTCAAATATGAAGATATGTTTTTTTATTTAAGAATTTTACTAAGAATTTTTCTGCTTAAATAGCATTTAAAAAACAAAAAAATCCTTATATTGTTATGCTATGTTTTTATATTAAAGCCTATATGATATTTAATTTATTTTTATTCTTATATTTATTTTTGTTATTTTATAGTTAATCTAACTGGCTTTAGATGATTTTATTAAAAGTTATTTATATATTTTGATGTTTATATTTAGCAATTATAATAAAAAGTAGTCGTCATTATATTTTTTATATATACCCATTTGACTAAAACATAATTTTTTTTGATATAGCAATTTAAAACCTTTTAATTAAATTGTTTTTAATATTATATTCTTTAATAAAGTTATTTTTTATGGTATTTTATATAAGTTTTATGATAGCATTTTTATTTTATATAAATTATAATTTATAATTTATAATTTATTATATGAAGATGCTCTTTTTGGGCTCATTACTTTTTCCATCTTTTAAGCATTATTTGAACGGAAAAGCTATCAGTAAGATTTTTAAACAAAAAAACATATCCCCATATAGTCTTTTTATTAATTTAAGTTTATTTCAGTTATATAAATTGTCATAAAATTATTTTTCGTGAAAAGTATATATTATATTCTTTAATAAATTCACATAATAAAGAGTAATGGATATAACCAAATATAAAATAAATATAATAAAATTTAGGATATTTTTAGGGTTAGGGTTAGGGTTAGGGTTAGGGTTAGGGTTAGGGTTAGGGTTAGGGTTAGGGTTAGGGTTAGGGTTAGGGTTAGGGTTAGGGTTAGGGTTAGGGTTAGGGTTAGGGTTAGGGTTAGGGTTAGGGTTAGGGTTAGGGTTAGGGTTAGGGTTAGGGTTAGGGTTAGGGTTAGGGTTAGGGTTAGGGTTAGGGTTAGGGTTAGGGTTAGGGTTAGGGTTAGGGTTAGGGTTAGGGTTAGGGTTAGGGTTAGGGTTAGGGTTAGGGTTAGGGTTAGGGTTAGGGTTAGGGTTAGGGTTAGGGTTAGGGTTAGGGTTAGGGTTAGGGTTAGGGTTAGGGTTAGGGTTAGGGTTAGGGTTAGGGTTAGGGTTAGGGTTAGGGTTAGGGTTAGGGTTAGGGTTAGGGTTAGGGTTAGGGTTAGGGTTAGGGTTAGGGTTAGGGTTAGGGTTAGGGTTAGGGTTAGGGTTAGGGTTAGGGTTAGGGTTAGGGTTAGGGTTAGGGTTAGGGTTAGGGTTAGGGTTAGGGTTAGGGTTAGGGTTAGGGTTAGGGTTAGGGTTAGGGTTAGGGTTAGGGTTAGGGTTAGGGTTAGGGTTAGGGTTAGGGTTAGGGTTAGGGTTAGGGTTAGGGTTAGGGTTAGGGTTAGGGTTAGGGTTAGGTTAGGGTTAGGGTTAGGGTTAA